>JAGDQP010066885.1:0-11223 GCA_022664845.1 Lepisma saccharinum | reverse complement strand
TTGTTGGTCGCTTTCAGCTAAACTCATGTGAAACGAGGATTCGACTTTTGTTCGATTTCAGCTAAACTCATGTGAAACGAGGATTCGACTTGTCGCTGTGCAGTGTTCATCAGTTTACTTGTTGTCACATCTTGACCTGTAATATGGAGTGGAAAATATTTTATTTTAATTTGGATTCTATTGGTTGACTAAGTTATAATTCTATCTTATATTTTTTGTGAAGAAATACGTAATTTCTTTTAAAAGTAGTATATTACGAAGCTTTCCAGTTTTTATACAGTCTTCCTAAATCCCTTCAAATTCGTAAATCTTAAATCTTGCTGGTTGTACATGTTCCAATCATTTTTAAGTGTAGTTTCTTTCAAAAATTTTAACAATCCTTGAAGTTCTGGATTTTTTCAATAAATGGTTTTCCACAATCACTGTACATGTGTACAGTTCCCTCTACGAGATACAAATCTGCGTAAAACAGGTAAAGATGTTTGAATAATAGCCTTGCTGATCAGTTCTAAATGTGCAGTTTTTGTAGCAAAACAAACAATTATTATAAAATATTTCTTGTAGGCTTGTTGATCTGCAAGCCTGCTATACTTTACTAAGAATGGAGCATCATAATCCACTCCACAATGCCATAAATGTTTGCTTGGGATAACTCTAACAATGGTCAATTAACCGTTAGTTGCTTTGCACCGACCCCTTGAAATTGATGACATCTTATACAGCATTTAAAAACATCTCTACCTAGTTGTTCCAAAGATATTTGCGTACTAGCAATTTCTTGAATTTTATTTAACGTTTTTAGGCATTTTGACTCAGGTTGCATGAATGGGTGATGGTGGGAGAATTGGTAGAATTAAGTAAGTATAAGGGAACAGAAACCCCACGAACACGGTGTTTGTCCATCACAATGCCCATACAGTATGAACTGGGATCGAACCTAGAACCTCATGCACCAGAGGTGAGCGCTCTGAAATAACGCGGCTCGCAACTATTAGAAAAACACTACAGATGATGGTGCCGGCCGGGTGGTCGAGCGTTCTGCGGCGGTAGGCCATCGGCTCGAAGGTCCCGGGTTCGAGCCCCGGCAGGGGCATGGGTGTGGATTTTAACACTTAACAGCTAAAGGCGAATCGTGATGGACCGAAGTCCAAAGTTACTAGACTTGCCCATATAAAAATAAAGAAAAACTACTGATGATGGTAATATACGGATTATGAGTATGGATAATAATACCGTTGTAACAGCCTAGTTGCTGTTCCATTTTTATTTTTATTTTTTCTCCCCTTTTATTTTTCTTAGTCTCTGTTCTGTTTTCTTTCAGTGTGTTCTCTTTAGCTCATTCTCTTTGGTTGGTTTTAGACTCTTTGAGCGTTTTCCGCTTGGATTTTCTTTGGATTTTTAATCGTTATCCATCCAGGTTTTCGTTAGTCACGCAGCAATGACTTGGATCTAACGCTTGTTTTTGATTGGCCCTAGTCAATGTTTCGTGACTTGTTTTTTGCTGATTGGTGTGAATCAGCCTTCTTCTCCGTTTGCTGGGAGAACTGCTCTCCCACGCCATGTTAGTTTAGTTCCAATTTTTGAACCGAAGCGACCAGATGCATGGGCTTTCCATCACCTGTACTTCCCAAGCCCTGTCTACGAAAGGTAGATGTAAAAACTAAATTTAATATAATTTTCGATTTCGTCTATACCGGAGAATATAATATATCGTATTAAGAAGAATAAAAACCGATACAAGTGCTATCAGGACTTTTTCGTCATCATTTCGAAATTTTCACCGTGTTAAATTATATATTTTGTTTTGAGATTATTTGTCAAAATGTTTAATATGTTCTAAATTTTTGTATGGGGCCGCTATTGACCGAATTCTTGCATTATAAATATCGGTTCGTTGGAATTCAATAATCAAATGCCAATTTCTCGTCTCCAGTTTTCCATATCTATTCGAAATTCCCGGTTAGCCATGTTTGACAGCTACCGCATATTTTCCATACTTGATCAAATTAGCAACATGTCTGCTCGATTATTTTTGCGTACCGTTTTGACGCTAATAGTAAATTTTAATTTATTCAACATGGTTCGATAACTTTTGGTTTCAACTCCAGCCACTATTCTCCAATGAAAAATCATATTTTGTAACAATATTTTGTATTTTCAAAATTTATTCAGAACGTCTTTTGTATAACGTAGTAATTGTCTGTAATGACGTCACAAAATATTAAGGTTAAAGTGATTCTTTAATTATCATGCATTTTGGACTAGAACTTCTTTCGTGTAAGTAATACTGTACTAAAACTTTTCCAAATTGTACAACAATATTTCGGAAATAATTTGTGAAAACATCAACGAAATTTGTTAATTATTACAGAAATTATGGACATTTACGTGTGACTACATAACTTTCGGATCTGCTTAATTCATGTATACCAGCGATTCAAATTTGTTTGTTTTATAATGCAACAGTAATTCTGTTCAGATTCTGATAAAATTATCATAGCCGAAAGCGTGAAATATGTACATTCAAAGCAATAAATCGAAATTCTGAAAATTTTTATATTTCTTCGAAAACAATCTTGAGTTTATGTTCAGTGAACGTAGTGTAGAAACCTCTCAGTTAACCAGGTACGATATAAGGCATTAGTTCATAATCCTCGTACAGTGTTTGGTAATATTTAAAATGTGCAGTGAGTTATTTAATGTTTAACTTGATATCTGTTGGAAATTAGCTATGAATTGTTACGTGAAGTTGACAGCAATTGATACTATATTATTTCTGTGTTTCGGTAAACCTATCGTTTTAAGTAATGTGATTTTTTATTAGATTAGATCGGTTCATAAATCTGTAGACCAGTGGTAGGATTCTTTCGCCAGCTGAGAAGTGATGACTTGGGAAAGGAACTATATATTGAATTTCTGGTTATTTCTGCGTTGAAATATGAAGTGACTCCAGCATGTGATTTGTGTTAATATATATCATTTGCGTTTTGCGTTATGACACTACGTTTGGACTGAGTTGCGACCGTCATTCGTTGTGTTCGTTCGTCTTTATTTCAGGAATTGCGATTCCAGACTATAGGTGTGGGCCCTACTAAGGTAAAGGTAAGACATGGTCTTTTGCCACCCTGTAGACTTCGAAGTGAGTAAAGACACCGTATGAGTCACATATGAGTCGTTTTGCGTATCATCGTTTAAGATTATTTCCCAAGTAAAGATTTGCGCTTTTCCTTCTTAATCTGTCGCTAATCTGAACCAGCTGGTACTTCAGAGTATGAACTGACGATCTAATTAAAAGATTGGAGGTGTCGCCTTACCGGTATTTCCTCCCTCGATCTAAATTATTTTTTTACAGTGATCACAAGGATCTGGAATCCTCTTTCCCAGATATTCTTAAATCTGGAAGGCATTTCAGCGCCGCTCGTCTGGGGTGTAGAAAATGTTTGGAGCTAGAGGTTAGGTTAGATGCGTTGCGTGGGTACTCTAGGCTCCTGGCGACCCTATTTGTCTGTGTGATCCACTTTTGGGATCTTTAGGTCTGTTGTTGTCCGTTTCACCGTGCCCACGGTTGGTCAAATGATTGGGACGCTTGCCTGTGGTGCGCGTGCTTCTTGATTCAAGAACAGAAGGGCCTCGTTGAACTCTATATTTTGGAGTCCACTTATACAAATCTTGGAGGTCTTTTTCGTTTAAGAAACTTTAGTACGTTAAAAAATAAAACAAACAAGTAATGATGTTTACAAAGGCCTTTTCTTTATTTGTAATTCAGTGATTATTGTACAAACACTGCTATTATAAGAAATATTTATTAGAGACATACTTATGATTTGCACTAGTGACAGCCAACGATACAAGATGAATGTGGAAACTTGATAGTTATGTTTGATCATTAAACCTGGCATTGAAAATCCGCTTAAATCCGCTGATCTATGGTCCAGTTTTGACGCTCGTTGGACCACGTTAGGCAGTAGTACACGATGCTCATTGCACACTAAATCAAAAGAGCGAAATTTTCACCCATTTAGAGCGGGATGAGGAACCACTCATTTGTAAAGCGGAATTTTCAATCGAAAAAGATTGGTTTCGGAAGAAAACCTTTCGCTTTGGAAGAAAAATGTGCTCTTTTTGTAGATGGAATACCGATGCATTTGGATGGAATTTATTCTTCAAACTTGAAGTAGCGATTTCTCACCTTTTTAGAGTGTCCTATTTTGTCGATTTCTCTTCTTTGTAGAGTGCTTTATTCTTCGATTTCTCATCTTTTTAGAGTGATTTGCAATGCATCACGGGCTTGACTACTAGTCAACTTTCTTCTCCGCCATTTGTAACTGCGTAGGTTATTGAAAGACTAAGCTGCACTATGAAATTTATAGCGTTGCGTTAAGGCAAAAATGACAACAGAAAACTTTAAAACGTTTCTGTGAGATAAATATACCAGAAGACGTCAGAAATAAGATATGTACAAAAAGAATCTTTGTACATTGTTCCCAAGTACCTGACGAGACGAAATAAACCATTTCGGAGGCGTATTCTCGCTACTTAACGGCTAGCTCAGAGATTAAGGCGCTGGACAACTGGCCGTAAGGTACCAGGATTAAATCACGCCGAGTTTAAGTTTCTTACTCTTTTTCATTCAAAAGTACATTACTTTTCTTTCTACTACTGATGGATGAATGCTTCCTTTTGTATCTTTTTACATTTTCAACATTTTATTGCGTTGTTTTCGTGTTCAAAAGATGAAAAAATGTATTTGAGTACATGGGAATTCACCTAATAAAATATGTCTACGTTCCCATCTAAATGGACTACCATAAATCCCAATTTTTTTCAAGCTGATTTTTCTCATCTTTTCTCCAATGAAAATTCGCTCTAAAAGAGTGATCCCACTTTCCGCTCAAATCGAGCGGAAACGAGCGAAATTTCACCCTTTTTAATTTAATGTGTGCCATGAAAACCCAAAAACACGATGAAATCAATACCGTCTGAACGCTGAGGAAATGCTGGTTGGATCTTTGTCAGGGGCTTAGGTTTATACTCGTGCTTTAAATTCGTATAGAGTAGAAGATATAGAATGTTCCATCGTGAGCAAAACACTAATAAAGCCAGCTTTGTAACGGATTACTTATATTACAGACGGAGGACTTACTGAGGTATACGAGGTGCAAAATGAATGCTAGTGATGACATCAAGACTAGCTTGCTTGTTTTTGAAGCAAATGTAATTCTAAACATTCTATAAAAAATATCACCATTATTAATAAAATACAAGAAACGTACTTCAAAGCGCACAAAACAAACGTAACAAAAGATGTGGAATTAGCAAACTACAGATATGTGAGAAACAAACAAAGACTAATTATCTATTCAGACGTCCGTTTCCAAAGGGGACCTCCTTCAAGCACCATAAATGTTTAGAAATTGACAAAAAGGCTTGATATACTCTTCTTATTTTTAAATGTTAGGGGAAATTATATCTTAGAAATAGTTTGAGAAAATTGTAGTTTACCAATATGTTAATTAGTTCCAAAAAAATATTGGAAAAGATAAAATAATATACTATTAACTACTGTTAAATATAATATTATATTTCGTCTCTTTCTTACGAAATTCAAATAAATTTGGAGAAGTTTTGGAATCGCAAAATCTTACTAATCGGCTCGAAAGTGATAAAATGAACTTATCAATGGCAGTATGTCCATTTCAAAATTTTTGTAGAAGGAGACGTTTGGAAATGAACGCCTGGCTTGTACCTTCTTTACTCATATTTTAGGTATGGTGTGAAAAGTGTGTTATTTGTACATTTCCTAATAAATTGTTAGCCATGCTACGCATTAGTAAATCGTACGAACTTTTCCAGTGTCCACTAGAACTCACTGCTAATGAAGAGTGCAATAACTTCTTAGGTAATATTTATGCCCCTTTTTGGAAGAAATTTCAGAATCTTTTGCACCTTACAAGTCATTTCCTCCCATTCAATACCACTTACTCTTGCGTACTAGCCCCCACTCCATCCCATTCCACTACTCTGTTACGACTGAAGCCTACAGGAAAGAAGGGGGAACGTGCAATTTTAAAAAAATGTGTTTCCACTCGTAGCAAGTACTACACAATGACAGCCAACCGCTCAGAAAGTTTCAATCCAAAAGCTCAAAAGATCACCAAGTTATAGCGGTTTTGCAACAATGAAATAGATGGGAGTAAATGGGAGACTTGGACTTTAAAATGCGTTTTACGGGAAATCACCTTTCACGCACCTTTCCCGTTCTTTCCTTTTACGCTTCAACTCTTAACCAGCCTTACCTACTACGCTATCTTTGATTGGCAAAAGATCATCGCCAAATGATGCGTGCTGTGCGCGTTTTCTCACGTTTGGGGAGATTTTACTCAGAAGGTAGCAGCTAGTAGCAGATAAATATTCGATGTCTTGAAAATATTTAACCTATACTTAATATTAATGAAAAATCAGAGCTTGGCGTCGCTTTTTTTTGGTGTATCTCGATGAAATTAGGAAAATTATTCAAAATTTTATGTTAATGTATATACACCTAAAATTACCTATAGGTGGTCCACCTAAAATTAGCACCTGAAATAACTCAGCTCCTATTTCACATAGAGCTTTAAAATAAAAAAAACTCCATTACTAAGTTGCATATGGCAAATCCAATGGTAATATTTTCAGTTTCAGTGGCGGACCGGAAATACCCATACTATCGTTCCAATAATAATTGGCTGTTGTAGCTTCCAAACCATATGAAATATTACATTATGTTTCCTCTAAAAGTTGTTCCATTTTCACTTCTTGTTCCAATTTTCATTTAAAATTTTGAAGTTGACCCCTTCATATGGGTATTCCCGGTCCGCCACTGGCACTGAAAATATTACCATTGGATTTGGCGTATGCAACTTAGTAATGCACTTTTTTATTTCAAAGCTCTATGTGAAATAGGAACTGAGATATTTGAGGTGCTAATTTTTAGGTGGACCAACATGTATATTCAGGGATGGAATGGAGGGTACACGCGGGTACACGACGTGTACCTACCTTAAAATTTTAGAAGGAAGCGTATACAATATTAGAGCAACGCCGGGTACACGGTGGGTAAACGCCGTGTACTCAGCTATTCGCAACTCGGCAGAGAAACAGAATGAGAGACGATCAAAACGGATTTATTCAATTGTGTATGATTTACAATCCTGTGCTATCTGCAAAGGAAATACAACACAGCATTGGTAATTCATGCACAAGCTACAGATCTATTTCGATTGTCCTTATCGTTCCCTGTTCCTGTTTCTTATCCGAAAACGATTTAATACATCAAATAACACCGAATCTAAATAGTTTATCTTCATGTTCTGACATCATTGTAGTACAAGTAGGTTGAGAGTAGCGGGTACAGTTTAAGTAGCTAAAGCAGCCTAGAATGTAAACATGTTTGTAAGTTACGGCTTGTTTTAGTCTGGTACAGGGTGTCTGAAAAGTGTTGTGGCATCAGATTTAACTATGGTAGGAGGAAAACAAAGTGTGGCATGAGAATGTAGGTTGCAGACAAATCAAGTGTCATCCTAGGAGATATTTTACGAGGAATTTCAGTATGCCGCATAACTAATTTCGCGAGTCAGAGAAGGAAGTCCCACTGAGGAAGTACTAGTAATACAATTGTGTTATATTATTGAGGAGGTGGGCAAGCGTATTGTCATTCATTTAGTTGAATCATCTGCCAAGTTGTCTGTGCTCATAGATGAATCTTCAACCATCATTAAAAAGTCTACTCTTGTTGAGTATATACGAGCCTCGATTAGAAACGAATATCCAGCGTTTAAGTATTTGAAACTGGTTGAATTAGAGGGACAGACACCTAAAGTCTATGCTTGGCAAGACAAATGGTATAGCCAAAACGATTAACAGATTATAACCGCCTTTATTTGCTTGGCATTGCATGAACCATAGTTTAGAACTTGCAGTGAATGATTTCATCAATGAAGTTGTGGGTCTTGTAAATCATTCTGAAACTAGTATGGAAACTCTGCGCATATTATAGCTAATCTCCGAAAATTTTACTGGAGCTCCCCAATATAGGATTGCGTATTGGGCGAATTATGGAAATTCGCTGAATTTTCAGCAGCTTAAGAACAGTCTGTGTGGTATGGGTAAACTTTCAGATGAGAATTTCAGAGATAAGGTGAACACGGAACCTTGTGTTAGTGGTTTGGCACATAAACTTGCTAGTTATGAACTCATAACAAACCTGGGGTTGATTACGTTATACTGTAGGAATTATGTTTCTCCAGCTGCAAGACAGAGATGACAGACTCTGCAATGTGGTAATTACTTCGTTCGACGGACCATCAGAGTTATAGAAAATTATATGGAGGAGCCTGGACCAATGTACGAAAGGGCATTGAAAGCCCAGAAGGCCAGACTAATGAGAGATCAAAGAAATGTTAAAGCTGAAGAACTTGAACTTTAACCAATTTATTCAAAGTATTTGTAACAACATAAAGAGAACATTGTGTTATAAAAATGAATCAAATCTAAAATAACATTAAGATGCTAGATCCAAATGCATGATCCAAAGACATCGAAATTTGTCACGGTGAAAAGGAAGTAAATAATTAACTTAGATGTGGAAAGGGCAACGAGTGGTATGTGGAAAATATATTGAATATTCCTCGACAATCCTGGAAGATTTGAAACTCTTGAAGAGTTGTATACAAATATTTCGTTGCAATACTAGGGAATTCGAAAGAGGGTTTAGTGTCATTAGCACTATCGCAAATAAATTCCTCAAGCTTGCAAATCGAAAGTATTTCAAATTTAATGTTTGTGATTATTAACGGTCCACCTTTGTCTCAATGGCATCCAAAGCCATATACTGAAAGTTGGGAACGGAATCAACGAAATACTTTAGATTAACGCTAACAAAAGAACTGTCAATGGAAACCAAAAGAAGTAATATGGCTCAGGCTGGATGGACGATTGGTGGAATGAAGAAAGTGAGAGGAGACGGGAAACCCCCGAGAAACCCACGCACATGGTGTTTGTCCACCATAAAGTCCCCATGGCACGAGCATGGTTCGAACCACCGGCCCTCAAGCACCACAAGTGACCGCTCTACCATTAAGCCAGCGGATAGGGACTCTAAACCGGATCGTCCAGTTGCTGGTAAATTATTCTTACCACTAAGCTACTGTGGCCCAACACAACCAGAAACTGGCAGACCCCGGTTCTACCCCAAATCCCGGAAACAATAGTTTTTCTGTGTATCTTGCAAGAGTAAACCTCACTGAAGGTCTTTGTGCATAAGCAAATATGCCTACAAGTTTTTTGTAAACAATTGTTAGGTAGCATATCGTCAGTTTACTTACAAGTTTTTTTTTTATATAATATATACATCACATATATTGTTATATACTTATACGTTTCTATATAACTTTTCTACCCAAAAGTGCTCTCTTTGCCTTCGTGTATTGGCGTACACTTTATGGGAAAAACTAACAGTTATTCTTGACTGAAATTTAGTGACAATGATTGTCAATAGATGCACGTATATATTTGGAATTCGTTCATTGTTTTCAAGATCTATACTCACTCGTGTTTTTACTACGTTTCGATAGAGTTCATCTTCATGTGAATTTTTTCGACTTCTTGTGGCGCGATTCGAACTTGGACCCTTACGATTTCTAGTCAGTCACTCTTCTAGGTTCGAATCCCGCTGCAGACAATTGCA
Source organism: Lepisma saccharinum (assembly GCA_022664845.1). Lineage (NCBI taxonomy): Eukaryota > Metazoa > Arthropoda > Insecta > Zygentoma > Lepismatidae > Lepisma > Lepisma saccharinum. The sequence continues at coordinate 1,499 of JAGDQP010066885.1, read as the reverse complement.
AAAATATTACAAACTGTACCCAAAGACAGCAGATGAAAAGGTCTCTCGAGAACGTAGTAGAAACACGACTATAGCGTGTAGAAATGGGGTGTAACAGAATTCGACCGACATGCTTAAAGAGACGACAATACATCAAAATATTAAAATAGAAAGATTTAGTGGCCAGGGTGGAAATTCCACCGCATTTCGGAGCTACAAGCTGACGAAAATGTGGGAAAATGAACTTAAAGAATTTCATATTTCCAACACTATAAACAGCAGAGCTGATGCTGAATGCTATCTTAATGACTTCAAACATGGTGTATCCAAAACGTATATTTTAAAGTTGTGTAATGGGTCCGCAAAAAATTCTCCGAGAAAAATATAGGATTGCCAGAAATTCTCAAAAGTAAAGGTAGATTAAAATGAGCATGGAAAAGTATACATTTTGGTGTATATAATTATTGTTCCTGTTATGCAGCCATGCATTTTTCATTAAGAATTTAACGTCTTCCCAGGAAAATTGAAGTTATCAGGTATCTGAGAACAGTCTGGCCGAAAACTTTCGAAACAGCGTGTACCCAAGAAAAAAATTCCCATTCCACCCCTGTGTATTTTAGAAAAACGTTAGAATACCGCTCTCAACTACATTAGATTTCTGATTGCAACGTAACAGCACTACAAAATAATATTTTATGTACTAAATTATTTTCCGCAGTGGCAGACGCAGACAGAAAATGTACACAAAACCATTTCCAAAATACTGGGAAATTGTATGTTTACCATAATATTTGCGGACTAAATATGGACAAATTTATTAAATGGAATTAAACTGCGAACAAATACTTGCGATGCCAACATGAATATACACACCTATTCATGTTACATTTGTATCTTTACTATTGTCAATTTCGCAGGAGCTTCTGGTCATTACGTTTCAATACATTTGTGTTTCTAAAACATTGCTAGGCGATAGCAAATACTAGGATATACTACAGTTTAATGCTGTAGGAACAATTTGCATTTGTGTGCAACGCGCAGGTCTTTAATTGTTTGATATCTAGTTGTAAATTAATTAACAATCGACAACTGATTAAGTGAAAGGTACGGACTTTTAGTTAATTTTTGTTAAGTACAGTACGGACACGGACAGAGTGTAAAATACGGACTGTCCATACAAAATACGGGCGTATGGTAACCCTAAAAATGGTTCTTTGGTGTCTATTGGACATTTAACTGCAACGTAAGATAGCGTTCCAGGCTTGAGCCGTAGTTGCCTAAACACCATAAATGAAAATTCAAATTCAAGATATCGTTCGAGTTTTTGTCACAGTTATTTATTTATTTATTTCGTCCCACTGTGCGGCGTTTGGCATTTGGCTGTGTGATTAAAACCAGCTGCTCGGCCATAAAAACCAAGTTTCCAAACCTCGCATCGAACAGTCATGTGGTTGTAGTAGATCCTGATGCAGTTTGGGATTTCTGTGTGATGGTGGAGATGAAGATTGATGATTACGCTG
>JAGDQP010066883.1:0-11224 GCA_022664845.1 Lepisma saccharinum | reverse complement strand
ATTATTATAGTTAACGTGAAATTCGTCCTTAGGATTATTCCAACCATTTATAAAGAAACATTTCCAGGAATACTAGTTCAATGCATAAATCTTTTTAAGTCTGTCGTTTGTCTCCCATCATTACTAAAATAATGTTTGACCATAGTGAGTTTGTTGAAAAAGTATAACATTTCATAAAACTTCAAAATTCATCTCTTACAAATTATTCTGTTTTCATGATTTATGGCAATGATAAACTAGCATCGATTTAGTATTATTTGTACACTAAAGTACAAAAGTACATTTCATAATAAACTCAGACTTAATTCACAAGCATGTTCTGTTTCTTCAAAAAAAAGTGTAGCGAAAGCGAACCAAATAAGGCTATTCATGAAACAGTTACAGTTTAGTAAAATTCATCTTTTCTTGGGAGGAGAGAGTGAATTCGTTATAAAATGAAATAAGTTTTGAAACAAAGATTAAAAATGAGATTCAGAGATCTGAATCAGAATATTTAATTGGCAGTAAGACCAATTTGAACGATAGAAGTTATTATGTGCTTTTGCAGTATATGATGTATTTTAGTGGAAGATTATTCTAATAAATTTATTAATCAAATGGTAATATATTTCATGGAATTAGTGTTCCTGTGTACATAATGGGTATTAAATATAGGCCAAAGCGATATCCATAAGTATATGAATAGTTAAACTACATTATCGGATTGAAATAGGTGATGTCTTATTTGGATAACAGTGTAGAACAGTGTACACAAAGATGTGTTCCCATTGTTATGTTAATTGATACAAATGAAGTTTATTACAATTTGAAAATACAATTATATTGCATTCTGAAATCATTGTTTGATTTAGTCGTTGTACTGATGTTACCTATAAAGTATTTGGATGAGCTTTTGGATACTTCCACGGATCTAAATGTGCAATATATTCTACATAGTCTAAAGATTATAGGCAACCTAACTAAATCAAACTTAACAATTACATGGTCAAGTCTATCCGTAGCTACTTCCTTTAGTTCATAAGAGTAGTATTTCGGGCCAGCTGCAGGGAATATACGCATTTCCTAACCTGGAGGCAGTTCATTTTTCAACAGGACGAGGTAATCACCCAGCGACAGCAACGATGTCTAACATAGATAATGCAATCAGTATCGCAATACAGGAGACGTGTTACCCCAACAGTGCTCATAGCCTCATACAGAGCCAGTCGCGCCCGTGAAGAAAAAAGGCAGCAAGCATGACATTGCTAAATGCATACGGTGTGTTTTCGGTTTTCATATCACGATATGTAACAAGAAGTTTACTGCCAATAAGATTAACATGTTGGAATTTAAAGTGTTACGAATATACAAGTGCATTAAAGTCTTCTGTTGTGACAACTTTTGTTTTCGGAAAATCGCACCTATGAACCCATTTTCCAAACAAAAATTTACATATATCTTTGAGATGAATCGGAGTACCTCATTCCTGTTGATGCTGTTATACTCCAGCGGAATTCCCTCATGATCAAAATAATCCCTAATATACTCTTGCCTATCCTCCTCACTGTGACAATTCTGAGGAAACTGGAGGGATTCTGTTTCATTTTGAAAAAATGTAAATAAGGCCGAAATAATTCTTCGGACATTACCGATTACCACCTTTCGTACATATGAAGAATGACACATCCTTCTTTCAAAGCAGCATGCAGTTCTGGTGTGAAAAACACCTTTGATGACACGTTGCTCGTCTGTATCTATACATTCTCCGGTATGTAAATCGTCCATACAGGTTCTGCAAAGACCAAATAAAAGTCTGTTATGAGCATTATACGATAAAATGGTAATGGCTAGATTCGTAGTCGGTAAAACCGTACAATATACAAGTCCTTGGAGATGACAGATCAGACATATCCGTTGCATTATAGAAGGTTATGGTTGCAACCGGAAGTGGTTTGGTAGCCATTACCCAAGGATATAGCGAGGTAAAATCAACATGATCTATTATTTCCGATTTACCGCATTTGTAAACTGCTTGGAACCATTCCGTTCCTCCGCCTTTAAAGGAATCTTTAGGATGAAATGGTTCTTTAATATTGGAACAATGATCGCGAATAAATGTTTACATATCCTGTGAGGTCTTCACCTGTTTGTGCCACTGACATTTCCATATGGATACAACATTAACCTTGCTTGTATTACGTAAAAACGCCTTCCTTGCCATGGTTTTGGCATAACGATTATTTAGACTACAACTTTATTTCTCTATAGGCAAGTCCCCGAGTTGCGTTAAACAGTGGTGTCCATGGTAGTAACAGGCATAATATTCATATTCTGTACGAGTACTTTTGTCTAAACCATCCAATTTGTAATGTTTAAACTGAGCTTCTCTACCGCGTTCATGGCTTTGCAACCTAACATTATGTATATATTCCATACACCGAAGCCATAGTTTAGCTTGGTTTCTTTGATTCGTAACATCATGAAATCCCAATGGTTGGATAACAGGTATGATATGATCTTTAAGACACTGGGAGCGATAACGCAGCATAATACCTGCAGCAATGGTAGAAGTATGCAAAAACATTGAAGCCCACCCGTTTTACTTTCTATGAGATTAGAAAACCGAATAAGTGCCGGAATTAGAATTCGGACGTCATTTTGACAATATTGTAACATTTTACGCTGGAGATGGAATATATTTTTGCGTTTTACACATTCCATATAGTAATGGCATCTGCATTTTTGTCAGATTTGCTTTCTATATCGTAAAAGTCCAATTTGGGATATAATTCTACATAATTTTGATTCAGTGGTATATTGAAAAGATGTTGAAAGTTCCCCTTCGTAAGTGATTCCTCTAAACATAGCGTTTCTGGCAAGTCTGCTAATCGTACACCCATAAACAGGAACGTGACTCGGAATATAAAATTGTTTATGGTTAGTTGCATAATTTTGTGTCCACGAGTAATTAATTCCGGTATTAATTGCTGGTGTTGTAATATTTCATGGGCAACAAATAAATTGTCGAATTCCTGAATATTATGTGCTAGGGCAACCGCCTGACTAAACATGGGACCTTGGTGCAAGACATGTGTGTAATGAAAGGTGCCATAGTGAAAATTAGAGTTTCGCATACCTTCCTCATTACCACAAACAGTACATCTATACAAATCTTTCTTGCATATCTTTACATTAATAGCAACTTTGGCTTGCACAGATTAAATTAGGCACTAATTCATGTTCACACTTGTCGTTAGCTTCCTATCGCATAGTCTCGATATCGAAGTTTTCTACCAGTTTAGGATGCTCTAGTTTAACGCAGCTGATATAGGTCTCATATAGATAGTCTGCGCACCTTTTACAGACATGTTCACCGCAAACATGATTCGACTTTCTATTCCAACAATCGAGGTTTACATCGCACTGAACACATACTCGAACGGAATCACATAACGATTTACCTTTTGCCTTTGTTGCATGTCTATCAAAACACGTTTGATTGACAAAGGTGCGATTACACCTATTGCAATATTGTTTTGTTTCATCACTAATTTGTATATCAGGATGACACGTTTCACATCGACTGCAAATATACGGACATGTATGATACCATCGTTCCGTATATGTATTTAGACAATAATCGCAAAAACCTCTAGCCCCTAAGAAGAACACAGTAAGATCGATGACATCATAATGGTTATCTTCAAAACGAATATATATTTTCTTCTTTACTGTTGAACCAACATACATTTCTTCATACTCTCGTGATTTAGATACACGACCATAAACAATAATATGATACCTATCCCCAAAGTATTCTTGAAACATGTCTACGTAATGCCACCGTTATTACTACGTAAGTCTACCCACGCATAACACAGTTCCGAGACGTTAACATGCCAGTTTTTAGGATGGGCTTTCATATGTGTTATTTTATTAGTTCTTATCACCTTTACTTTGCCCCATTACTTATGCTAGAGCAAGACAATATGTAGGTTGGTCCACAGGAAAAATGTGAATTTGCAAATAGTCCGCAAAGGTCAAATACTTATCATTACTACGTCGCCCCTGATCTCGACAAGGATCCGTAATATGAACCCTAATAGTGTTATTACCTAACAAGAATTTCTCGTTGGAGTTTAATACATTTTCGATTTTACGTAACATACAGTCCGTTGCATTATGTCCCCGTGATTGGAATGGTATGTATAGTGGCTTACTTACGGTGCACTTGGAAATTCCAATCCAAATTCTACTTTCGATGCGGGGTCGATATCCCTAAGTAAATTGTCCATGGCAAACAAACAATTTGGTTACAAACTCCTTAGGATCACGAATAGTTATTACAACAGTTCGAATTGTTATTTCACGCCCCCTGAAAGGGAAATTGGGATATGTTCTTGGTTTTCCGGATATAATTTCGAATTGCGTTTCCACGCCCAGCACCATGCATCATACACCTATTGTGCTCTTCCATCTACTTTCCTACATCAATATCCGAAGCATAGCCACACACATCTCATTATCACTGTCAATATCAATGTCACTGGACACAGTATCACTATCCTGTTGCATACTAACACCAACACGACCCGCACATGTTTCGAAACCAAAGAAATCGATTGCCTCCTGCGAAATGAAACCGTCATAGTCTGGTAACAACTCGCAATAGTAATTCCATGCCAGGTTTTACTTTCCACATCGAAGCATCCGTAATACCCGAGATAAACAATGTCCTGACCTGTTGCACAACTTTGTATAATGGCCTCTTCGTCATTACAAAAGTAGTATAGGAGATGAGGTAGTAACATGTCTGGGTCAGTATTCTCGCATTGGAATCCTATCATTTTGTTGTAGCATAGAGACCCCTAGCACTCAAGGACAGTTTCAGGAACCCTTACATTTCTTACGTAGCGAGCAAAATTTTGATAGGCTTTTCCATTGCCGGAATTGAGCAGCAAAGTAATGTCACGACACTAACCATAAAACAATTCATACTGATTTTACACTATGACGGAGCTAGTCTTTCCACTCACGATGTACGTACAAATAAAACTATCACAATGATCAACGGATACATGACAGGAGCGCGGACGTGAACAAAGCTATCATATACACATTTTCTTTGGAGGTAACTGCACAGAAAATAGGTTTCTATGACAACCAGTGTACCCACACATCATAGTACAATCCAGAGTTGAAAAGAGATAATATAACATACAGGAAAACCGACACTACATACCGTGTCACTAGTGATCATAAAGTTTGGCAACGTGTTCTCAAGTAATTGATCTACTGGAATCCTGGTGTGACAACCTTTATAATCAAATATTGACTACATGTTACCTACTAGTAGAATATTGGGATGTGGGACAGGTGTTGCAGAGAATCGTGTTTAACCAGACAGCTGCTCCTTTGCTCAAGGCTATGGTGAAAGTACGTAACCCCGGTGGAGAAATTGGTGGATGTCTTGAATGTAGATCGTTGTTAGGGAAAGGTTTGCTTATTGAAAACTGGTTCATGGTTAATGTCTGCTTTTTGTTTGCAACTTTCAGAGTTATAAAGCATGCCCATAGTTGTGTTGTAGAGCGTTTGCTTGAAACATATTATGTTCCCTTTTTTAAACGCAATGTTTTTCTTTGATGATTATCAAATGTTTGACACTTTATAATCTTTTACCTTTATCTTAAACCCCAATTGTGGGTCACTAGACAGTTTGGTGTTGTCCTTCTGTATGCACATATTCATTGGTACATTCGGTTCTGGGTTTGTTGATCCAGCATAGTTATGGTTGTTTTGATAAGAAATGCCTACATTGGTTGTGCAAGAAACTAGTGATCACGCTATGTAGTGTCGGTTTCCATGTATGTTCCCATCATGACTTTGCAACTCTGGATTGTACTATGATGTCGTTTGGGTACACTGTCATAAAACGTGATTTCTGCAATTACCGTTAGAGGACACGACTGTGCAGATACATCCAAAGTAAAATTTATATGAAATCTTTCGTTCGCGTCCGCGGCCCTGTCGTATATCTGCCGATCATTGTCATAGTAGTTCTGTTTGTACGTACACCCTATTCTAAAAAGGATGACAGCATTGATTACATCAATATTCAGATGAAAATTCTCTAACTTCGGGTATCTTCGTAAACAGGAAACCAAAGCTGTCGGATTCGAACCCTATAAGGAAGGATGAACCTTCGCAATTGGGAAAGAAGTGCAGATGTTTCTTTTTCTTCCTTTAAATGGAATAAGACATGTTGAAATGTTATTAAGTGTAGAAAAAACTAACATTCATTCAAATACGTAACGATATAGTATTTCGAAACCATCCATACATCTGAGCACGTGATCGGTTTGTCACCTACGTTTCCCTAGTACCATAAAAGCACATTTGCAATGAAAGTGAAGACAGCAAATTTAGTTACATAGTACAATAAACAAGAGAGAGGAGAGAAAAACAACAGCATTTGTAACGTATATCAATGCCATTGATTTGAATACCGAAAATTCAGTCATGTTTCTTCAGAAGGGGTTCTATCACAAACAAATTGCTTTGTTCGTGTTAGCTCAGTGGTAGAGCGCGTGCCTTCTAATAGTGAGGTCATGGGTTCGAATCCTGTTCTGAAAAATTTATTTTTGTGTAATGATATATTCTTGAAATCATGTATAATTAGATACAATATTAATAAGCAATTTTATATGTATCCATACAAGCATTTCAGAACATAAGTAATTATTATTTTTAACATCTAACATTAGGGGAGTGGTTGGTGTTGACAGAACGTCGGTATATGTGAACATTAAATGCCAATTAAGTAAATGTTGTTATATCCAAAGTCACTATCCCTAAAGTTCAAACAAATTCAATATTCCTAAAGCTCATGTTCCAGACGAACGATGAGTCACGAGTATTCTAAACTGCTCTTCAGTAAAGAAGACTTGGGTTCTTTCCATTGGTATGAAATGCTTTTCTCCCTCATTTGCTGGGAAATTCTATACTTTTGTCATCCGATGAAGATAAATTATTATTGTGTTATTAACTAGTAAGAAAAGTACTTTGTCTGACCAGGGCTCGAACCCACGTTCGTGTTGTATTGGTTTAGGTTTGAAATAGATCAATTTGTTGACAAACTTGAAAATATAATTAATGCATATAGAAATAGGAACACAATCATAACAATTGATGCAAATGGAAGGTCGCGCTTATGGCACAGTAATATTGAAAATAGTAGAGATCGGCGAAGAGAATCTAATTTATAAGATTAATGGATTAATGGCGAGAGAATTAATGGAGAATCTGATTCAGACAAACAACTTAATAATATGTAACATAGAAGGTCAACCACCAACATACAAGAACCAAGCGGGCGCAGAATGTAATATAGATCTTAGATTAACCTCTCGAAATTTACACAATGATATACAAGATTGACAGGTACTGGATGGACAAACAAGCAGTGATCGTAATATAATAAAATTTGAAATAACGCAGCACAGAACACTGCTGTGGAACAATAGCGACCTGTATACAATCTGATGAAAACGTATTGGGAAAAGCTAGAAGATGTAACGCAGGGGACCGATTTGGATCAGCTCGCGGAGGAATTAGAACGCAGAACCGAGCGTACGGTTGGAGAAGGATGTCCACCAAGTAAAAAGAATAAGAATAAGAACAAAGCTTCATTCTGGTGCGGGTAACTAGAAAGGATGAGGAGGATTGTCAGACCTAAAAGAAAAAGTTACCAACAACCCGGAGCTTAGAAATAGGAAATTAGAATTATATAGGGATGCAAAAAAGAGTACAAAAGAAAAATAAACACCAGGAAAAAAGAAACACGGGAAAAGTTTTGAAAAATAATTTAACTCTGGATGCATGGGGCGCTGCATACCAACTATACATGGAAAAGACTAAACCAACTACATTGTCAACACTAAAGAAATCAGATGGAACCTATACAAAGGACTAGAGGGACTCGGCAAAATTTTTAATGGAAGAGCTAATACCTAAATATTATGAAGAGGAAGAAACTGAAGAACAGCAGAGTGTAAGTATGAAAACGGAAAAACAACTGGGGAAAATGATAAGACTGAAAGATGAGGAAAATAATGACGAAAAATAGTACAAAACTTATAACTTGAGCAGGGAATAAAATCACTAAAAAATAGAAAAGTTCCGGGTCCTGATGGACTAAAATCGGAAATATATAAGAAATTTATACACATTTGAACACCATATCTGACAAGACTCTTCGCCGAATGCTTGATGCAGGGACGCTTCCCTAAAAATAGAAAGAAACAAATTTAATAATACTGCTTAAAAGCCAGGAAAATCCTCTTGAAAACCCGCGCTCATATAGGCCCATCTGTCTCCTCAGTGTAACTGGAAAAATATTTGAAAAAGCTATAATAAATAGATTGCAAGCAGGAGGAGAGGGGCTAGAAGACGATAACAATAAGTTTGTTTTTTGGAACGGTAAATCGATACAGGATGCAGTAAGTAAGTTTTGTAAAGAAATAAGGGAGGTGGAGGGGAAATATGTAGTGGCAATATATATCGACATTAGGGGAGCGTTCGATAACCTATGGTGTCCAGCTTTGTTCAAGAACATGAACAGTTTGAAAATACCCAGCTACATAGTGAGAGTAATTAGGGACTCTTGCGAGAGCAAAATAGTGAACCTCTGTGCTCCAGGTGAAAAATTAACAAAAACACCAAATAAGGGATGTCCGCAGGGCTCTCTATGTGAGCCAATATTTTGGGATATCTGCATAGACACTTGCATCAGAGGATTACATTAAATGAGGGAAGTACACTCTGTTATCGCCTATGCGGAGGACATTGCGATTTTGATAGAGGCGGATTCCAGAAGAGAAATAGGGGAAAAAGTTTAAAAAATATAATGGTAAGAGTCAAGCAATGATGTGACAATAATAAACTAACAATATCAACTAAAAACTAAATGCATGATTTTTAAAATTAAGTTGGAAATAAATCCTATAATAAAATATAATAATGAATCAATAAAGTGAGTAAAAGCATTTAAATATTTAGGAATCACAATAGATGAGAAATTAAATTTTGGAGAACACATTGAAAATGTTAAAAATAGGAGAGTCAAAGTTGGAAACAAACTGGCGACAATAGCAAACAATAAATACGGTTTACCAATACGATTACTGAAACTATACAATAACCAAATCGTTAATGCAATAAGAAAATATGGTCCCAGCGTATGGGCCCACAGATTAAATGAAAATAAAAAATGGCAGAGGGGATAAACAGGGCGCAGAGGAGAGTCTTTCTTAGACTGTCTGGGGCGTATAGGACAGTGCCGGGAGTGGCCTTGAACACCATCGTGGGAGTTGCACCCCTCCACCTGGAGGTTATTAGAACAGCAAAATTATATTGGCATAAAGAGGGAGTTAATTAGCACAACAGACATTTTGGGTGACATAATAAATTCAAAGTAGGAAATTCAAAATAAAATAGTAGAGAAATGGCAACAATATTGGGAAAGAAGCACAAAGTCAACAAGGCTGTTCAACATCATCGACAATGTATCGGATCGATTGAGATGGGCGGAATAGAACCCGTCCAAGGGAATGGTGCAGTTTTTAAGTGGCCATGGGCCGTACAAGGAGAAACTACCTTAGTTTGGAATAACGGATACTCTCAACTGTGAGTGTGGACAACTCTCCATTCCTGAGCATGTGGTCCTTGAGTGCCCCCGCGATAAGACAGACCCAAATGGAAAAGTTAGACAACAAATAATAGACATAAGAGCCGAACTGAACAACCGATCCGTGGAAGAGTTAATAAACGACGAACAAGATAGAAACTCCTTGGACAGCCTGCAAGAATTTGTAAACAGGAATCAAAATGTGAATAACTAAACTGACGGTCAGAGTGGTGTAGGAAAATGTAAAGAAGAACGCTTCATGGAAAATATTGTACTGTGCCGTGAGGTGAGGAACAGACGTCGGAACGTTTTGTTCGTGTCGTGTGCGTGAAGTAACCAATGGGAATGAATGAGCCTAAAAGGGGGACAGGTGGAAGAAAGCAAATGCGGATTCATACAAGCTTTGTGAATTTTCGAACTCATCTACGGCTATGGTCTGCATAAGTACCCCCTGAAGGTAGAGTGAAAGTGCGTGATACATGGATGTGGAACTAAGGGAAGAAATAAATTAAGGTCACCCCCAGAGCGCTGCGAACCACTGGTATGGACAGAATAAACTCTGGAGGGTGAACGATCAACAGTGAAATATGTGTAGTGCTGTGATGCGAGTGTGGTGCGGAAGAAGGTGATGGTGCAGAGAAGAAGAAGACGAGGAGGAGTACCCCCCGGATCAGCTCCAAGCAGAGGTTATGGAGGAGGAATCCTGCTGCCCGGAGGCCCAATGCTTCTGAAGCTGATTCTAATGCAAATAAGAGTGAATGAGATAAATGAATGTTGCGCTTGTATTGAATGTTTTTGTATAAAATAAGGGATTAGAAAGTTAAAAATAGGGAATGGAAAAAAGCATGAACTACGTGAATAATAGGACATTCTTAGAACTGACAAATTACTAAATTTAGACTTAGGAGTAGATAAGAAAGGAAAATTAAAACTAAATAAATAAAGAATAAATTAAATCACAAAACAAAATAATTAATTTAAACAAAGTCAGTATGAATGAAGAACGAGTGATAATCAGTGAACAAGTAAAAATTATAATAAACAAGCATTATGCATACAAATAAAATAAACCATCTAAATAAAAAATAAATTAAACAAAACATAACACAAACAAATTACTCATGAAAGGTAATGACTCAAGTTTATATGTATTGTTTTATACATACCATGTAAAATAGAGAAAAATAAAAATAAATTAGATTAAATTCAATCCCTCCCAGCGCGGAACCAAGGCCCAGGTTTGTCCACCGGCAACTGGGCTAAGAAGAAACATCCCCGATTCCACCCTTCTTTATTTATTAATCCAAAATCAGGTCCTTATGACTCCGTGCCTCGACGCCGCGTCAGGGGTCGAGACAGGGAGACAAGTGGGGATGGCCCACCCCATATTCCACGGAAAAGACCTTTAGTTCGCTTATGTCCTTCAGACACGCGAAGTGGATTTTGTGCAAACATCGCAAAGTGGTGGAGTGGTATGATGAGGGTCCCTAGTATATATATATATATATATATATATATATATTGGTCAGCGTGGGAGCAGTAGACCAACTCCTCCCTTCG
>JAGDQP010066882.1:0-11224 GCA_022664845.1 Lepisma saccharinum | reverse complement strand
TAAATATTGACCTTGAGTAAATCTTCTATTATCCAAGCTAGATATTTTAAATTCAGTTAATAAATATTTATAAGATTTTCGTTTTATGTATGCAGATCTTCTGTATCTCTTAGAGTATAACTATTTTAAAGATTTACCTTGTATTTTCTCAATTTTATTTACATATGTTTGATATCCTGGAAACCAGACAATATTATTATATTTAATCTTCTGGGTGTTTCTTAATACGGTATGTTACTTGGGAGGCCAAAGTACTTTGTATAAACCAAATTCCAAGCTTTTAAGATTTTTTAAACTGGTCTAAAGATTTTGGATTCTGAAAAAAGTGGTTTTCGTTTTATGCCATTTTGTGGCTTTAGGATTGGTCAAACGACAAAAAAATAATTACAAAGGATTCATAATTTTGTGCTGAACAAACTTCATTTGAAACGTTTTTCGATGTGATGCTTAGTTTCCGCGAAAATTGAAAAAATAACTTCATGTTAGCCTCCATTTTCCAAGATGGCGACCGTAGCACAAGTTTGATATTTGGGGACTTTTAGTATGTTACTTGGGTGGCCAAGTACTATATGTATACCAAGTTTCATGCTTTTAAACATATTTTAACCAACTACAAGATTCTGGCTTAAAATGCCTAGCGATAACGAAAGACAAAGAAGAAGCAACCAACCTAGTCACAGGACTGCTCTTCACGGTGAATTCGCTTTACAAGTAATATCAACTACCAAAGTATGAAATATTCAATATGCATAACTATGGTTAACTGTAAAAATAATGGACTAAACTATTAAATGCTTTTATTAGTGAATTTAGAAGTTCCAGAATATGGACGAATTTGGTTTTGTACTCGTCTCATAATCGAGAGGTTCAACTTATTGAACCCCGAAGCCGACTTTCCAATTCACTCCACACTCAATTGTTGGCAGTTAATTTCGATTAATTCGTAGGCTTTTTTTTCTACGAGCATGGTGGCAGGCAAAATTTCAACATCTGTTATGTGCTCTTTAAAAAAATCAAGTTTGCAGTCAAAAAGTATGGAAATTATCCAGCGGCCATAGCTTAATTGGAAAAGCGTTGGCTTCTCATTCGGCAATTCCTGGGTTTGATAGCAGTGGTCGACCATCCTGACTGATGTTTTCCCAGGATTTTTCCTCGGTCAAACCAGGCCCAAATGCCTTCAACTTAGACTGTGACCGAATCCTTTCCACATGCTCTCTCCTTCCCTATCTTGACCTGAGTCATAAATGCCTAAAGGCCATAGATAAATTCAATTAATTTCGATGGAAATTACATCATTTGAGATCTTAGAAGAACGTACTTATTTCAACTTCCTTCTCCGGAAAGTCACTAATATGAATCTCTATATGTTAACCATCAAAGCTATTTCTTCCGCCATTTCGAATCCCTAGTAATTCAAATGTGCGCTAAGCCTTTCTTATATTGATATCTAGGAAGTAGTTAGTGGTTATTTCCTAGCTTACGTCATCTTCAGCAAATTGCGTTGAATGTTGTCAATAGCAGGACGTCCAGTGAATCCTCATAAATGCAGGCGGAGTATGACAAACTAAAAGTGAAGCACTTAATTGCATGTGGATGAGGAAGAATGTTGTTGAATTGATTTCGTTCACGAGCTGTCAACAGAAAACGAACGCAGAATTGTTCACTCAACGTTGTTTTCTTCCTACATGAATCGTATTTTCCCACAGGTCTCGATTCGCCCACTCAAATACCATCTTTTCCCTATTCCAACACTCTTGTGCATGTCTGTTTCCTGTATTGAGAAGTATTTTCCTGTTCATTATTACATTTTCCCCTCTTTCTCTCTCTCGTAATTGACGGAAGTAGCCAAACCCTTCCCCATTGTGCCTGTCATTTCGATTTATTGATTCATAGAATGGAAAAGGAAGATGAGTAGTTGAGAGAAGAATTTATCGCTGTGCTATTCGGACATAGCCTTCGGAATTAGAGCAGTCAAAATTCTTGCGGACAGCGCAATAAGAACTGTGTAATTAGCTATGTTTTGATTCTTCCCGCGCGTCTACTGGGTGAGGGCGCTGACCCACTTTGCTCTTTTCGCGTTGCTATGACAACAGGGGCCAAACAGTGAGCGTGTACCAGTAGTGTACTGATTCAGGCTTTCCATTTCAGTTGGGATCTGACAGCGTGTTGTGTTGAACAGCAGCCGCCCACGTCGTCAAACACCTGTGTTCGACCGTCTGTAGCACGTAAGTACGATTCTATTTTTTCGTTCATTTTCATTGCGTGACGTAATTTTTTTATTGTCTTTTCATGCCATTCACGAGATCACCTCTTCCAATCGTCCTAATGAAAACGAATATATATATTTATATATATTTTTAATTAATATTTATTGCTATTTGTGTCGTGATATGCTTCCAAGATATAACACCTTATCTTTCAAGTATTTTTATTTTTATCTTTAACTACGATATTAGTCCTAATGAAGCTTGTATTTTTTAAAGATAGGAGCTATGGTTGACGTGGGATCCGAACCACGCTCCGGATTGAATCCAAGGCAGGGTCTGAAATGCACGAGCATGCGCTCGTCACGAAAGCGGCTCTTTCATACCATTCTGCTTTACCTCCACCGTAGCTGGATTACATTATTTCGGCTAAGCCTTTAGTCACTGTCTTCTAAATACATTTCTATTATTTAGCCTAAAATTAATGTTTTGATTTAGCATTTAGATTATCACATATGTCATTATTAATTCGATGATTTATTTATAGCCTTTATTTATAGCCTATAGAAATCGAAATTGGTACCAATTGTGATACTATAATATATTGCGGGTAGCTAAGCATGGTAGCTTAACGGAAGCGATCTCCACTCACAATCGACAGAACCGCGGTACAAGTTCGGGGCCGACCACTCTGACTAAGATTTCCCTTTGGCTTTCTCAGTTACACCGGGTGAATGCTGGGATGCTACATTAAATAGGTATTTCAAATTTCTTCTCTCATACCGTATATAAAGTGTAAGACTTCAAGGACTGTATTCCTAAGAAGCTGTGATAATGACAATTATGTCATGTATCAATATAAGTTGCAGAAATTAATTTTTGTTATCATTGAAATATTATTGTTTTTAATTCTTTTAGAACAAATAACTTAGTGCAAAATTTGAAATTAATATCGGAATTCAAACCATCAATCTCTTGCTACAAAACGACCTGAGCCTGAAATTGAAATGTGCCCTTTACATTTGGTCTAAATCGAATGTTTGTTTGACTGGAGCATTGTCAAAATACTCTTTAGACTATACAATAAACAAGGATGTAAAAATGTTGAACAATAAATTAAAAGAGTTTTATGGAATCTCTTTGATTTCAGAACGAGATTGCAAATAAATTATGTAAATCCAGCGTTAATGCACTTCCTCCAGATCGTAGTCCCCACACTACAAAGACATTCGACCTCGGGGTGGGTGAGAGGTTAGCTCTATCGGTTTCTCTGAGCGTGGTCGTGTGTTCAATTCCCGCCAGGGTTCATTGAACGGAGTGGTTCGGAGACCACTTCAGTGAAAACTGTTTGTCTAGTCCTTAGAACTCCACCAGCCACTTCAGTGAAAATTGTTTGTCCAGTCCTTAGAACTCCACATTTAGAATGTTAATCAAACGCTGTTCTCTTGGAAATATTCCGTTCATTTTCTCTCTACAATAAAGTTTGAACAGAAAAATTATTGTATTGAGAATCGAGAATCAGGAATAAATGGGAGTCAAACAACCATTTTATTCTCCGATAAATTTAACCAAAATATAACATATGTATAGTCTAATTTCTTTAGGTAATAGTATGCATCTTTCCTATAGCAGCTGAGAGATGCTACACTGAAAAAAATAAGAGTTTTATATATAGAACAGGACACACTGTCATCAGTTTGACAACAAATCGTTTGGTTAAGGGCATAGATCGTTGTTGTTGAAGTAGTTTACTTAAATTTACGAAACAATATAATTCCGTGTAAAAGCCGGTGTTCTGTAAACAGCTGGTATAGTTTGCGGTGTGTTGTGTTTTCGATTTCCGGTGTTATAGTGCTCTCAATGGGTCGGGTCGGGTCAGGTTGACGCTCAACATGCTCCGATTCATGATTGAGTAGGTCTGGCAAGACCTAATCTGTGATCCAAGCGGATTTGACCCAACATGTGATCCGAGTCCGAGAACTCTAGCCTGTGTAGACAGAGTGAGCGTAGTGGTTAAGAACCCACCTTAAATTATAGATCTCGTCCTTGGGACATAATCTCACTCTGATGGCAACTACCAGTTTTTCATATGTCAGACATGTTGCGGGCTCAGGTCTGTCTTGCCATAAATGTAAGTTTGAATAAAATAACAAATATGAATTGTTAAAAAAAAAAATTCATAGCCTTTAAGTTACTTTCCACAAAGCAATTTTCACCTTACTCAAAAGCGAATCAAGCTTCCTTTGACAAGTAAGACAACTTCAAGCTTATCAAATCAAGCCAAAAAGGATTGAACAAAGTTGAATCAAGCATTCTAGTTTACAGGACTCAAGTTTGAAATTCCTATGACAGGACAAGAAAGAGCATTTCTTTTTTTAAAAAAAATAACAACGTTGCCTTGGGTTGGAATCAAACCGAGGACCACTGGCACACCGATACGATGCTGTAGTCACTATACCACGAAATCACACGCTCTACCTCGCTTTCCAAGAGACGCCTGCATAGTAGTATAAGGGTGGGAGTTGGAGTAGATTAGCTTACGTCGAAAAATATGAATATATTATTTTTATGGAATAATATGGGACGTGCTGGGGCTCAGCGCACTGAGACGACAGCGGAAGTGCAACGAAACAAAATTAATTTCAAGTTTGACAAGCTTGAATTATGTTAATAATTATAACAACCAGCAACAATGTTGTTCAAACAAGCCACAAGTTTGTTTCATGCTTATTTGTTACGTTCAACACAGTATCAATTTTAACAAGCTCGAAGCAAGTGACTGCCATCCTTGATGCGAATTGCTAGCTGTGTTATCGATGCTTCAAAATGTAATAGGGTGACTACACTAACTTGAATGACAATTTACAAGTTTTACAACATTAGAACACTGCCGGCCGTAGCTCAGTAGAGAGTTGGCATCGCAGTCAGTAGGTCCTGGGTTTGATATCAGCGGTTGATCATTTTAACTTTTTTTCCAGAGGTTTTCATCAGTCACACTAGGCAAACGCCGGGATAGTACCTTCAACTTAGGCCCTGTCCGATTCCTTCCCGAAAACTTTCTCCCTCTACCCTATCCCGGCCTGAGACTGAGACATATATGACTAAAGGCCATAAGTAAATTCAATTCACGTTGGAGCGGCTTCCCGGAAAGAAGAAAAAAATAGAACCTGTGCGTATTACTGAGAAATAAAAAAACACGTGAAAAATTAATTTTCTTGTTATCCAATATAAGAAAGAATAGTTTCCAGCTTGTTACTTAAGTAGCTATATAATCTTTCTTCGCCCTTTATAGTAGAAGAAAACAACTACAGAGAATTATACAAATGATTGGCACCAAAGACAGAGGGAAGATGCTTATCGGGGGAAGATGGCTACAGTAGTGTAATTCCATAACTACGACCCTAGATGGACTTTTTTGTGTTTATCTATATATGAAGGAACCAATCAGTACGCTCTTTAAGGGACTGCAGTGAATGTTCGGTAATCTGTCACGTGTAGACAAAGCAAGTCCTTTAAAATCAAAATACCTATTTTTTTCTCTACCTAAAAATACTTTCCTCGAAAACATTTTTGTAGTCAATAAACAGTTTAGGATCGGCTGAACTCCATGACAGAGGAGCAGATTCACTTGAGTTGGGTAAATTTGATTGACAAGTACTTGCTTAGATGGTACCACAAAGAAGTCATGAGTGTGGTGAGGAACAGGTGAACTGGCGTCTTACCCCGAAGGTTGAGGAAAGATGCCCACACTACCTAAATGCATTGCATTAAAAGACTGTTTTCATTGTTTTCTGGTTAGAAAGTCATTTCTTTGAATTGTTATTCTTGAATAGAATGTAGTCATACAAGGGCATTTCTAATTGGTAGTCTACGTACGTGTTCAATAGAATTTGAATGTCATTTATGGCCTTCAGGTAAACTGGCTGAGGCTAGAATAGAAGTGGGGTGAGGATGTAGGAAAGGAGTCCACCAGGGCCTATTTTCGAAGCACGATTCTAGCACTAACCTTAATTACTAAGGATAACCTGGATAAACCTCAGTCAGGATGGCCGCCGCAGGGATCGAACCCAGAACCTATCGAATCCGAAGTCAACCCTGTACTGAGCTACAGATGGTCGGTGTATGTATTATAGAATGTGCCATATGTTAAAGAACTATTTTTATCTCACACGAAACATAAAATTATTTGCTGCATTATATTAATGTGTCATTCATCATCACATAAGGGAGAGAAATCTTCTGTTCCAAGCAGATGTCGTAAAGGTGATAATATTGCAACAAATATTTTCTGAAGTGATTGAAATACATCCATACTTGTCTTCATGTATTTTAGTCGTGTTATAGATAATATAGCCATTAAGTTTCTCTTTTTAATTTCATTTTTATGGAATAATATCTTAATTATAATATATTAGGCATCTTCCCCCAAAATGAGTGGGAATCTTACTCTGATGTGTGGGGTAAGAAGCACATTTTGATAGTTCAGTTAAAAGACCCATGTATCCGTTTTGTATATACGTAGCTTCTTGTACTTCTGTCAGTAAGAGCATGAAAGCTTAATATATATTTGTGCAAAGTTTTGCTATTCTGTTTCTTTCAATTACTCGACAACGGCTTCTAGACTAAAATGTGTGGCATCTTCCCTCAATCCATGGGCGGCGGAACAGGGGGAGGGTTGGGGGCATTAGTCCCCCTAGAAGTCCAATCAGCCCCCTTAGGAATTTTAGTATAATTTTTTATAAGTGTAGAAGAAGTGAAAAACACTGCATGTCACTAAAAAAATGTGATAGTGTCTTTTCTGTTGGGAATTTTAAAGTCCACCACAAATGCTGAACTCATATCATGTTTGCTTTTCATCTTGTTCTGTTTGAGGGTAACAACCTCCTTCAGTAGGGCAAAATCGCTCTTCTTGAAAAGAAGCGGAACAATCTAATTGGTGTGAAGTCTCAGATCACAAGGTTTGCAGCAGAAGAAAATGATATTTTCCTTCAACATACCAGAATATCACGAAACAGAAAAGGGAATCAGAGCTTTCTACTTTTCGATTTTTATACTGAAGCTACTACAGGTACAATCGGACAGAAAGGAGATGAAGATGCAAGGTGAAGAAGATCACTGGAGAACGTTTATATTCCTCCGCGGAATAGACACAGTCACAAATAAGTTTAAAACAAGGTTTGGAGGCTTGAAATTTGACAAAAAAAAAAAAGTGTCAACAATTTTTGCATTCTTACATTGGAAGGATGTACAGGTACTTCATTACTTGCTCAATACTATTTTACTTCATTGATTTATCTTTACACGAAGCCGAAATGAAAGTTGCAAGAGCAATGATGAAAACAAAATCACAACAGGGCAATATTACTGTTTTGTGAACATTTATTAATCTAGATATCCTGCTAAACCTGTACACATTTCTTCAAGTGGCCGTATCGATCCCGATCAACTAGGCAGGCTGCGAAAGCAATTTTTCAGTGATGCGTAAAATTAAAACTTGGTTACGCTTACAGATGGGTTTGTACCAAGAGCTATATGTTTTTTGTACCGAACAGTCAGTACTCTATTTGTAGAGCGTTGGCTTTGCATTTAGGAGGGCCTGGGTTTGATGCCAGGAGTCGACCATTCTGACTCAGGTTTTTCCAGAGCTTTGCCTGACTCATACCAGGAAATGTTGGGATGGTATCTTCAAGACAGCCCCTCGCCTACTCCTCCCTGCATCCTTGCCTCTACCCCATCCCATCCTGAGCCAGGGGTGTCCAAAGGCTCGCGCGAGCCCTTTGTTAAATATCTATATTTGTTCTGAGCCCTTTATTAAAACTGCTGGCGAGGAAAAAATCAAATTGAGTTAAGGACGATATGATGACACTGTTCAACGACTATGCAAAAACAGTAGCATTAATAATATGTTCACTGTGTGTGCCACCGGGCGTGCATGAGGAAGTGTGTGTATTTGGTGAGTTTCCCTTGCGTTTAGTTACTTGTGAAGGAAGAATATTTGTAGCGATTTAAGCCAGATAGGGCTCGCTGAAAAATGCGTTGTATGTTTTTCTTCTTGCGAGCCCTTTGTTAAATTATTTGGAACACACCCCTATCCAAAGGCCGTAAATACATTCAAATTTGCTCGATTGTTTCGATTTCAATTAGCACACATAGGAAACGACTTTGCCAATGAAATTAATTCCGAGAAAGTTCTGAACAAATTTGCGAAGGCAAAATCAAGAAAAAATTATGGCTGCCATGTTGGATTGAGCTCGAGAATTTTAAATAGAAAGAGGGTCGTGTGACATATCATATTAGTGTATCTTGTTCCCAGAAATTCAATTGTGAAAACGTTTGCCACCTACGTGTATTCGTTTAGGAGATAGGAATTCAGTAATTTGGAATTTGACGTCCTACATGTCTTACAACAAAAACATCAAGCCAGTCATTGTATACCCTCATAGACCTTACATTAACACATCGAGTTAAGCAGCAGACAATGTTTTGTTTAATTTTAGTTACAAAACAAAAATTGAACGTCTTTACAGCCAAGATGCAAAATCGCAAAGAAATAGTGGAGGGAAGCTTTAACTAGGTAGAAAAAAAGGTGCTTACGCAGAATACAGAAGTAGGTATACACGAACATCACAAGCACATATGGTAAGCATCACAAGCACAAGAAATATGATAACGTTTCGCAAAAGTGTTTTTACATGTACAGCAAAATTAAATTGGTTACTCTACCCAATGCAGAACAATCAAATGTTTGGTTTTCGATATTACATGGAGAATCTCTATTGTAATTATAAAAATTGTAGTACATTCCTTTAGATTCAACCTTTAGTATATTAGAATACTCAATTCCAACTGACAATTTAATTGTCTGATAAATTTTTCTTACTGTTTCTGTTATTTAAATCGTCAGTTTTAATGTTTGAATATTTTAGTATTGTAAAGTTTGAATCTTTTTATGGATGTACTTGAAGTAATTTCATGACTTATAATTAAAATAGGGGTTCACTACGTAACGTTGAAAACCAAACATTTGGTAGCTCTGCACTGGGTAACAGAACCAAATTATTTTTACTGTGTGATATGAGAAAAAATGGATCGAGAGGGCTGGTGCTAAGGAGTAACCATGTTGCGAAAATAGAAAGATATAGCCAATGGATTTAAATTCATCATAGGTATTGCAATTATAAGTAAGATACAAGGGGGGGGGGCTATGGCCTCCTCAAGAAAATGTCTCTTCCGCCGCCTATGCCTCAATCCACCATGAAACAAAATAAGATAAAAGAAATACGTGTCTACTGATATTACAGTGTTTTTGTGCCACGTAATTACAAAGCTGTCTTTTGTTTGGAACCTCCATCCAACAGAATTTTGGTCTTAATGATTACGTCTTTAATACACTTCCAACAGAAATACAATTAACAGAAGAATTAATGCTGTAGTTAAATCAGATTTTTTTTTTTGCACCAAATAGGATACATAATATTACAGTTACTACAAACAAGGTAATAACCCATTTCTGTTACATGATTATATTTAGTGCAATTATAATAATGGCAATTAGCTGTAAGTTGCTGATTGCATAAGGTTCTTGACTTGACGCCTGGATGAGCGTACACGAAAAGGCAGACTGCATTCTCACAACATTACTTTAGTTTGGACCTTGATAATACTGCACTATGAGCAGAATTTAAATCCACTTCATACCCAGTCTCCGTTTTCTAGTTGTAGAGATGAGGACTTCGGATCGTCACTGCGAAGGCACGCTGTCAGACATGCTGACTGAGGTTACCAAGATTTTCCATAAGTGTTACAAGGCGAGTTTTGGGGTTGTACCTAGACAAATGTTAGGGCTGCACCTTTCCTTATCCAATTGAGAGTATAAAGTATTTACGGGATCTTCTTCTGAAGTCTTTTAGCTGCTTTAAAGGGCATAAAATAAGATTAAAGCAACTTGATGCCCCTATATGCTAATCACATTGTTAGTGGAGTAAATTTAAAGCCATAGGCTCCGAGCTTTGATGTAAAAAATTAAGTGAAATAAATGGGGTTGAAGATCAATGATGAGAGTAAACTACACAGAAGAAAACTGGCAGATGTGAAAGGAAAGGGAATATCTGCACCTAAAGCTGTTTGTTTTCCTTATTGGACAGCAAAGTAAACTCCAAGACTGACTTCCTGTAAGCTTCAGAAAATCAGTCAAGGAACATGTGAAACATTTATGAGGAAGGCTCGTGCCTCGAAAACTTCTGGAGAAAGTTTGAAGGCGAGAATGTCTCATATGAAAACATAGCTCAGTCTGAGTAGAGGCGAAAACATCTAATAAAAATGTGGAAATTTGTTAATTACTTGATTTTATAATTTTAGCAAAATAAATGCGTCTTAATCAATTCTATTCGGTTCGTTTAATGGAGAAATGTTCTTGTACAGACTTAACATTTATATATTTGAAAAAATATGTTCTTTAATGCATTCTTCACAATAATACATGAACTATTCATTTACAATGGAAACTTTTTTTTTTTTTTTAAGAAAATGTAGGAAATAAAATTGACCCTCAGAGTCTAATATTGCCTCAGAATTATGCCATATTGACTGCAAATATTAGTTACTGAAGAGAAAAGTTTAAAGTATATTGAACAGAAACCCGTGGAAACTTGTCATTATGATACTGTAGTGGAAACCATGAAAAATCCTAAGAAAATAGTAACCTGAAGCTGAACTTGAATTACTTCCATCTTACTGAGGGCGAAACAAAATTCGAACAATATTCTAAGATCCATAATCCTTTGGAGTTGTTTCTGAAGGGCTATGGAGTGCTTATGCAAGATTGAGTCCATATACCTGTGGTCCATGGTAAAGTTCTTGGTAATAATAATAATAATAATAACCACTGACGTTACAGACCGAAAGGTCCTAAGCCTGATCAACGCCATCTGTCCGCGGTTGGTGGAACTGCGTCTATCTGAGTGACGGCCGTGGGGTCAGCACTGCGCGTCACCTTGACCACGAACAGGCGTATCAGGGGT
>JAGDQP010066881.1:0-11224 GCA_022664845.1 Lepisma saccharinum | reverse complement strand
AAACATTAAAATTGTACTGTTTTTAGGCTCAAGCCAAAACACCATGAATTATAGTGTTACTTCCTTCACATCTGAAAGAATCTCTGATAAATTTAACTACCTTATGGTAAGAAACGGTAGCTCTAATTTTTTTTACTGTAATTATTATTTGTAATTATGGGAATAATTGCCAGCATAATTAAATATACGTGAACATTTATCTGGGTTACCATAAAAGTCTTTCAAATCAACGGCAGTTATGGTATACAGGAAATAAAACATTTGCTCCGCATTGTGATTTTGTACCAATGCTGGTATTCCTTTCACCAAATCATATTCAAGTGTCAATATGATTTGCATGAATTAGGCAGTAATATATATGGTTAAACTCTGCACCAACACGTGAGGAAGGTTATGAAAAGTTGAATTGTGATTGACTTTCCCAAACACGCATGCTCCCATCCGCCATTTTAATCATGGAACTTTATTTAATTTTTTTTTCTGCAAATAGGGGAAAAGCCTGCTAGTTGATGGTCCTTTTACAGCCGTTAAGTGTCCTTAAAGCGGATGAACCGCGAAAGAGAACGAGTTATATTGTTTTAAAATAACATAAAAAAAGAGAGAACTTGCAATGTGTGGCTGTTTCACACAGACTTCTCATAAAACTCTTTCATGCGATGGGTAAGTTCTTTTATTCAACGGTTTCTGGTTTTATGAACTAATTTTCATCAACAACTTATAGGTCTAGCACCTTCCATTTCTTCTTTTTCTCGCCATGTCTCTGTTAGATATTAGCTTTATGATATGCTTTAATAAGGTGCTACTTCTACCTCGCTTCGAAAAAACAAAAACAAAAAAATATTACCAAAAGCTGCCAACAGCAAAAGTGAATTTGTGCTTTTAGTAAGTTCGTTCACCGTCAAAAACATTGTAAATTACTAGACGTAGAACTGTGAAACAAAGAATTAAATATTACAAATCTAAAGACAGAAGTGGATTACTGTACACTGTAAAGAGTAATACACATATTTTATAACTTTTTCTGTGCATCTTTTGCGTAAATGTAGTTTTGTGTTATAGAAATGTATAAGCATTGTGTACACGAAGTGTATTAAGTTCATCATGTTTTTCTGAAGATGATTATCGCTGATAAAGCGCGGTTCACTGATTTTCTCATCTTCAATAAATGACAAGAAGACAAGTTAGAGCTGCGATTCTACAAGGTAACCAAAAAAGGTTTTTGCCTGTTTTGACGTCCCATTAATCATAAGCTCACAGAGAGGAAATGAAATGACGCACGTGCCTGCCAAGCGATTGGAAGTTAGCCTGACGATCGACCTTCGGTAATACAGACACGGTGCTCACACAAAGCAGTCATAGCTCGTCTAGTGTAAAAGAGAAATGGAAGTATCGAAGCAGCTCGTTCGTGTGTGTTTGTTGTATGGCTTCAAAGTGAACCTGTCAACTGCCACATCAAGTCGCCGCATATGCCAGACACTTGGTGAGAATGCCGTGAACGAACGCACCACCAGGCATTGGTTCCGGAAATTCCGTTCGGGAGATGTGAGCCTTGCTGATAAACCTCGCGGTGGACAACCACATGTGTTGGATGACGAGGCCCTTAAAGCAGCCATCGAGGAGGACAGTGGTCTAACGTGTAGAAAGGTTCCATGTTTCCGCTGAAACAGTCAGACTTCTTCTGCATGGCATAGGGAAGTCATACAGGTTAAGCAAGTGTGTACCCCACACATTGTCGGCAGTCAACAAGGAACAACGAGTGACAGCCTGTTTATCCTTAATTACTCAGCACCTGAACACATCCATATTTGATCGCTTACTCACTGGTGACGAAAAGTGGGGCCTCTATGACACTCCCAAGTGTACCAGACATTGGTTGTCGCCATTTGATCCTGTTCCTCACACTTCAAGACCAACTCTGCACCTACGAAAAGTTATGCTCTCTGTATGCAGGACTTGTCGCTATGTGGTGCATTACGAGCTTCTTCCACCTGGTCAGACCATCACTGCTGATCTCTACTCACGGCAGTTGCAAAGTGTGAACCATGCATTGCGGCAGAAGAAGCCGCCATTGGTGAATCGCAAAGTTGTGCTGTTCCTACACGAAAATGTCAAGTCACATGTGGCAAAGAGGACCCGAAAGACCCTTGACTGGAAGACATATTGCCATGCACCATATTCAAGGGACCTTGGACCAACAGATTTCCACCTGTTTCATTCCCTCGACAGCCACTTCCGTGGAAGATCCTCGCCAATGAGGGAGACCTGCGGAAAGCACTAACAAACATCTTTGCCTCGCAGACCGCCGACTTTTATCATCAGGGTGTTGTGCAGCTGCAGGAACGTTGGCAAAACGTGTTGGATGCTGATAGAGCTTACTTCGAAACCTAAAGGTCCACTGCATTACTCTTTGTTTATCACTGCTCTCGAACGCAAAAACGTTTTTGGTTACCTTGTACTAACAATCGCGAAAGCTCCAATCCCTTGATAATATTTTAGGTACACAAGCACTCATTTTTATAAAACTAGGTTGGCAACACTGATAGCTGGAGTGCTTATGTAGGGTAAACCAATAGTACTTTTCTATTGTGTCGAATGTCGAGTGTTTATGCGAAGTTTGGTGCCGCTACGTCTAACGGAATGGAAATAATTTGGAAAATTGAAATTTAGAAACAACGGCTGGCGACACTGACTCATTGTACCAATCAAGACTGTTCCATTGGCTCTGAGCAAGTCTACCTAAAACTTTTCCAATAATATCTCTAGAATTTGTGGTTCATAAGACATATCTTTGGGCATGGGCTGGCAACACTGAAAACTTGGTGGTTGGGGACTGGAACTAACAGTACTTTTGTATTATGTTGAATAATGTTTATGCCAAGTTTGGTGCAGATATGTCAAACGGAATAGAAGCATTTTGAATCATTGACTTTATAAAACATAGGTTGGAAACACTGAACCAGTGTACCAATCAAAATGATTCCGGCAGCTCTGAGCTAGTGTAGCCATGTGCAAGATATTTTATTTTACGTATTTGAGATAAAAAATTGCATGAAGCAATGTTCAGTAGTGGACACAAGTATTTTAACAAAGCGTTTTTGCACTAAATATTAATATAAGTGTGTACATATTAAATTTCAATCATAACACAAATTGATTTAACTTAAACAACAATAATTGTAGCTGGAAAATAAAACTTTTAAATCCTTTTAAATCTTTGTAGCAGGATAACATAATTTATAATGATTTACAAAGGAAAACATAATTTTATAACCGGAAAAAGTATTGGAACACCTACACCGCCAATTTGGTTAATTCAAAACTTTGCAATGAGTTCTTTTTCTCCGCGTAAACTTTGAAAGTTTCTTTGGCATTGAATGACCATACAGTCCTGAAGGTATTTATCCCATTTTTCCATAAGGATCTCCTTCAGTTCTGTTCTGATTGTGATTTATTGTTATCTGACCCTGGTTTTGGGTTCATTCCGCTTAACGCTTAATATTTCGAAAAAATTAAATTTTAAAACTGAATTCGTATCAATCATTTGTGCTAAGCAGTGCGACAAAAAGTTTCGTTTATGCCCAGTTTGTTGTAAAGTTATCCCCAGTAGCACACAAACGTTGAAAAACAGAGTTCAACGTTAGTCCTGTTACGTAATTTTAACGTGGTATACGTACCGAAATGTCCGTCTGTTCAACGGGGTTTCCGGCGTTTCAAATTAACGCAGTCTTCAACGGCAAGAAGTAGATGACGAGCAAGCTTTGGTAGCGTTGTATTTACCCTCCTGTTCAACGGCTCAAAACTACGTTTGCATTTGTCCAAAAGAGAGCACTGAGTTCGTAAATTTTCCACGCGTCTGCAGTGGGATTCGAAGCTGGAACATTCCGCACTCGTCGTTTGTAGCTCGTGAAACTGACTAATCATCCATAGATCCATCTAGCCAGTAATTACTGTTTTAATATTTCTTTTCTGTTACGAAAACTTTTTCTGAAGTAAAATTCATGTATATAGGGTGGTAGGTGACCATATTTTTTTCAGTGATTGCAGGGAGACTCGGGATAATTCAACTTCTTCCTTGTTGCAGCTGTAAATTTGCCTTTTCTGTACCTTTTCTCCCCAATACATGAAAAATTACTCCATTCTTAATACTTTTTATCTATACTTCTTAAATTTGGAGTTTAGAAATGAGCGTGTTTGTCAATCAGAAAATTCCTAATTGGATTTTAGAAAAGAGAAATAACAAAAAGAGTTCAGTGCAAGGGTTTAGCAAAAAAAAGTAGAGAATACAAAATTAGGACCCCTGAAAAGAGTATGTCTGGTAGCCCTGGACAGAGTCGTTTTCGAATGTTTTTTTTAAAATAAAATCAATTAAAAATTTTCGAACCGTGGATTAATACCTTAATCCGGGGAAACTGCCCGGAAACCGGGAGGGAATAGCATAGTACCGTATAGGTTGGAATTCCACACGATTGTATCTTGTGTGAGTTCGTTCATTTTCCTCTCCCCTCCCGGCTCATCAGATATTTGACAATTGCTAAGAGATGTCATCACTTTCGGGATTAGGGTAACGTTGTGAGTCTTCGTAACATGAAAGTAATAGTAAAATATTAATAAATATGAGAATTCTTCGTGACCGAGCGGTTAGAGCAACAAACTACCAACGACGAATGCAGAAAGTTCCAGCTTCGAATCCCACTGCAGATCGGTAGAGAATTTACAAACAAAATCAATATATCAACGTGAAAAATATGGATGAAAACAGCAACTGTGATGAGTAATTCTCCGTCATGAAATTTAAAATGCTCTCTTTTGGTCAAATGGAAAAAGTGGTTCTGAGCCGTTGAGCAGGCTGGCAAATACAACGTTACGAAAAACATTTCCAAAATACTCTACTTCTTAATGTTCAAAACTATGTTGATTGTAAACGTCGAATAAACCGTTGAACAGGTGGATATTTCGGTACATATACAACGTAAAAATTAACCTTAAATCCATCGTTTCTCAACGTTTGTGTGCTACTGGGGTGTGGAACATTCAAGTTTTGGTGAAGTGGTGGCAGCTTCACGATCAAATTTGCAGCCAGCAGCACGATACACTAAAAGTTTCCGTTTCTGCTCAAATCGTCGAAAAATTATGCAACACTCAATTTTTTTTGGGCAGCTTTACGCTCGAAATCCCCCAAATTTTAAAATTTCAATCCGAATTAGTGTCAATCGTTTGTGCCGGATGGTGTAATAAAAGGTCGTTTGTGCTTAACCCTTTGCTAAGATATGCGAAATTAAACTTATTTAGGGATCCACCCTTACGCTCAAATTCGAAGAAAATACCAATTTTAAACCAGTCGTACGTCGATGTCGGATTGTACCACAAAAGGGTTTCTTTGTTCTCAACTTATCGCAAAAATACGTGTACTGTATACGACATGCCATGGTCGAAGGATGCTCAAGTTCGGAAAATATATGAATTTTGAATCTGAGTAAGTACAATGAAACAAAAAGTCTCGTTTTTGCTCAAATCGTTGCTAAAATATGAAATCACCAAAATAAAATGCAAATCAAGGTTGCCATAAGATGCTATGTGGGTAGCTGGCACCAGGGATTCAGCCAGGATTTTCAGTTTCCGGGTTTTTTAATTAAAATTGAAAGGGTGTAAGTGGAGTTTTGCACGGTTTTAAATTATAGGAAGGGTGCTCGCTAGTATGGGGGGAGTGACGCCTCCCCACAGGGGGAGGATCTGGCGACATCACTGGCTGGCACTTGACAATCTTGTATCAGCGTTTCATGTCAAGTTGTCACAACAAGGGTTCAACAAACGAGGTTCTAACCTATTTCGTTGAAGCAGAACACTTTTCGAAAGCAGAAAAAAAGAAAACGTAAAGTTCTTTTATTTAAAAAAAGAGTCGAACCAGGGTCCGATGCGTTGTCCATTACGCCACTTTTTATTATTATTATTATTCTGCTAGCAAAAATTACATAATTACAGGTGATACACCTTAACAACTTACATAGATGTAGGAGACTATCTCATGTTGAGTTTGGTTCACTATTACTGTAATGTGAATTATGTTTGAATGTGAACCTAATTGAAACTAGTTGGAACCCAGTTAAGAAAGAATGTACACATTTGAACTGGGATTTATTTTGTGAGCACTGGAAGGTGATTCGCAAAAAGTTTCGTTCTTGTGGTTAAAGTTCATATTTGCGCTACACTGAGTATCATGCTGGTGTATACCACTTCACTTTAATAAGTACGTTTTTGTAATATGAAACTTAAGAGTTTCTGCGGATAGCCAAATTACACTATTATTTTTTGTTACAGGAAATAATTAATTGTATGGGTAACCAATATATTGTTCATAAACGATATACTGGCGATTTGTTCTACTAATGACTCCCATGAGACGTTGATATTTTTGCCACATTAGCTGAATCTTAACACACTCTGCTATTTGATGTTTAGTGGTCGCTGGGACCTTACAATGTTTACAGCTGTATGATTGCGTAATGTTTAGATAATGTAGTTTTTCTGAGGTCATGAATATGTCCTGTACTATTTTATATCAGATAGATTTACAAAAGTTATTAATACATTTGGTATTTATATTAGACCAGATGCGATTCCATTGAAAGTTAGGATGTCTAAGACAATTTCTGGGAATAGGACGTATCTCCTTTGAATTAATATACCATTGACAAAGTTGTTTGACACTGAATTGATCTAGATGTGCGGATGCCTTGATACTCTATGCTAGTTCCGTCAAGTATGGTTTAAGATTTATACCCCCAAGGATACAGAGATAGCGGCAAAGTAAGATCCATACTATCGACTGCCGCAGACAGCACCACACCAGAAATGGAATCATAGCACTCACACAAATTTTGTATTATTCGATGTAAACCAGAGTTTCCAGGTTCTGGAAAAGTAGTCCGCCTTCGTTGTGTGGTAGACATATGATGTCATGTACCCATGTGGTACTTTTAAAGGTTGTTGAAACCAAAGAAAAAAGGGGACTTGCTACGAAGTTTCATCATGACAGCTTAAGGTGGATGAAGAACCTGAGCAACATACCAGAGATGACTGAAAATATATTGTTTAAGGCAGTGGACACGATCATATAGGTTAAGGTCACGCTGGAGGAAACTTTGAATCACCGCTGAAAATTTTCTGAACAAAATATTATAGGCGTTGGACAGAATCGATAATGCTGCGTGACCACTGGATGCCAAGAATACGAACAGAGTCTGGGGTTTCAAGGTAAGGACTATAGAGATTATTATGTTGAATTTTGGTTTTCTGATGATTTAAAACAGCTCCCGATGCGTATTCACACTCATGTAGCGTCTTCAATATGTTAGGAACATCTTGAAAATTCGGCATGAATAGAATCAAATATCTATATAAGCTTGAGCCGTGAACTGTTTTTGATATATGGTCACCTGGGGAGACGATTGTTGCTGTTTGAGTAGCAAGGAACTAATATCAAGGCTAAATAAGAGTGGCGATCATGGGTTCCCTTAAGGAATTCCGTTCTTGACTGAATTCGGTAACAATCCTGAGTTAATTTTAATGAGGAGTTGTCTGTTGGTAAAGAAGTTAATCAGTAAGTCCAGAAACTTCCAGTGTAATCCATAGCGGACTAAAACAGCCCGGAGATAATTGAGGGATAATCGATCGTAAGCTTGTTTATAGTCGCATGTGAGGGTAGCTGCTTGAGCTCAGTTGTGTTTTCGAAATATCCGATATATTCTCGGATATTCGGCAGAGCAAGGGATACCGGTTTGTTAAGACGCAATCCAAATTGCGTTTCTGACAAGACGGAAGCAGCAATCTGATTGGGACGAAGTCCTCTGACTCTACTTAATATTTTAAGATCTAAATTTTCCAGAATAATGGGACGAAAATTGTCAACTGACACCCCGTTTGGTTTCTTTCTGATTGGGATTAAGACTCCTTCCAACAGTGACACAGGTAATGTACCTAGTATGAGCATTTGATTGATCATATCTGTAAACAAAGGAATAGATATATTTTCAAAAGTTCGGAATAATCGGAGCGTCAGCCCGTCCGGGCCGGGGGTCGTGGAGGTACCTCTAGATCGCGCACTTCTTGCTGAGTGACAGGATTGATTAATGAAAGCGATTGTTGTTCAGTTAATTGAATATTCAAGAAATCGACAGAGTCCACCTGGGTATCCTGTCGGTCATACAATTCTTGGAAATAAGTAGATAACGCGTGTGGTGCGGCATTTCCCGTTTGCATGTGTCCATCTTTATCGCGTATTTGACTAAGAACATTTTGTTTAGCTTTACTGCGTATTTTCTTGACAACGGCAAGTGAACCTTTTTCCTCTGGGTGTATGGGTGCTAAGTTAGCCCCGATGAAATGTCCATGATACTTTGTTTTGGTTAACTTTAATAATTGTGCTTGTATAGCATGTATAAAAGCGTAACGATTAGTGTGCGTCAAGTGTTCTTTAATCGCATCCCTTAATAAGCGAAAATAATATTCATAAATTGTTGATTGCACCATTGTTTACATACCTGACGTAAACTATTTTCCCCTTTAGTTGTCCATCAGTTACTGAGGGTTATCCGGTTATCTTTTATGCGTGTACAAATCTCTCCTGTAGCGCCTGCGTGGAACCGCCCATTAATTACTATAGAGTCACAACAGATTGTGACGGAGAGTTTGTGTCGATTGCATTTTGATTGTAAGAACCATCTTGTGTAAGAACTACTGAGATATGATCGAAAAAATCTTAAGGGTATACTTTCTATCTTTTGAATGAATGGTAAGCAGTACCATCTGTCTATTCGCTTCGTGATGTTGCTAAAAAAAAAAAAACCTTCCTCATTTGGCTTCAAATATCGCCATATGTCCACTACATCTAAAGTCTGGACTAAATGTTGTAATACCTGCGAGAAATTGTATGATGGACTCATATCATCCGTGTGCAGAACTGCGTTCCAGTCTCCTCCCACCAGGAGGGATTTTGTTCCGCTCTGTAATGCCATTGCCACATCAGTATTAAAGAAGGAGGTGCGTTGGACGGTATTCGCCACGAAGCCAGTTGCTATTTATTGATTCCCGAGTAATATTTATAGCTTCAAAAGTCTGGTAACAGAGTGCTACTCTGTATACATTAATAGGGAGGTTGTCTACGGTTGTATATTTTCGGACGTGAAAAAAAAATATGCGTATAAAATATTGGAAATTAAAAACATAAGGGAGCATTTATAATATCTAATTTACATATGCACGTAAAGAATCTAATGACAATCACTAGTCCGCAAAACATGTCAACACCACTGTCTACGTCCAGCTTGAATTAAACATACCGTACAATATCAAGTGAACTTCGTACTGTCAATTTGAAAGTTGATTCAAGCCTATTACATCAAACTTAACTACACAAGTGAAAATAAATTGTAAATCAAGGTTGCTGTAAGCTTACATGCAATGTGGGTTCGTAATCAGACTCGCTGTTGCTTTAGCAACGGCGACTCATCATTATTTTAGACAGAGTAGCACTAAACTTGGCATAAACACTATTCGACACAAGAGAAAAGTACTGCGAGTTTTCCCATACACAGAGATATGGCAACAGTGCAATTGTCAGTGTTGCCAGTCTATTTTATAAAAATTAATATGCTTGCGTAGCTAAAATGCCATCAAGGGACCGAAGCCTTCGCGACTGTTAGTAGAATCGCAGGTCTGACTTGTTTCATTTTATTTTTTAACTCAAAAGAATATGTCAAATCACTAAACGCAACATTAAACACAGAAGAAAGAACATTATCAAGATTTAGAACTAGGCATCTTGTATCAATAAAGATACTTGATGGCACAAAATGAGCCACAACTTTCAATAAAAGTGATATTACGACGTTTCAAGAAAGTAAATACAGAATGGTTCAAAGGTCGCTACACCCCAAATATATATACTTAGATCGAATTTTGAGTAAAGCGACTTTTAACCCACCCTGTATACGAATAACTTTTCTAAATTCTTATTTTCAATGGGAGGAATTAGATTGCTTGCAATCCTGAATCGGTTTCATTATGAATGGAAGTCTTTCTGTCTCAGTCAAGTCAGGCTTATGTTCACACGTTTTAGTTCAGATATAGGACAGAGAATCCTATTTAACAAGTGTACGTTGCAGGGAAACGGTAGCAGGCGATTGTTGGCGTGTGTTAGTGAAATACATTTCAGACATTCTAAATTATTTGTAATGAATCATTTACGAACATTTAATTTGAAAAAACAAGAATATATTCTCAGTTCGTTTACTTTCGTAACAGCTCTGACTCTTGTCTATTTGGTAAGTCAGCGCTGAAGAAACAGAATTGCAATTATTAAAAAAAAAGTAACTTTAGTGGCCTCTTTCGATCAACGAAACAATAAATTCATCGATTATCACAGTGGGTCTCAAACTATGGTCCGCAGACACTACACTAGTCACCATAAGACATAAGAACACTACTAATCATTATCAGAAGATTCTTAGCGACTTTTGCAGTTTTAAAAACAGAACTTGAAACCTCACATTTTCAGTAAAATGACCAACAGAAGTAACTTGAACCGTCGCATTACCTGTCGTTGGATTTTGTTTTGGACCGAAGTGTAAAAAATAGCTGCTAACGATATTAATCATGTCCTCACTTCTACATTCAAATGTTTATCTTAAAGTTGCATTACTTGCGTGTTACAAATACAGATTATCCACAGAAAATTTAGATAAATTTGAAGAACACATAGGACCTTGGCACGGTCCATAAGTGGTCCGAAGGCCACAATCTCAGAATCACTGACCTAGGGGTTAGGTAGTATTAAAATGAACTATAAAAACGTGGTGACCACGATACTTTATGCAATCTAAAAGTTTCATTTCCGGACAATGCGCTATCCGAAATTCCATGACTTGCTTTGGGTAAAAAAAAAGTAAAGCTATCCCCTGTGCGATACGCACGCGCAGTGAACGGCGCATGACGGATGTGAAGGTAGCGCTCCACATTTTCTTGACCTACGGTACGAAGTGAGGTGGGGTGGTCAGTCCCACGCTCGACCACCTTTACCTTCCCAAGGCGCCCAGGAATACCAAGGACACTCTGGTACTCAATTCGATAGGAGGCTGAGTGGACCTCAGAGCGCCAGGCATGAGAACACTGTGAGAAAAGTCTCCAGTGTCCTGGCCGGGATTTGAACCCGGGCCGCCCGACTCGTAGT
>JAGDQP010066879.1:0-11224 GCA_022664845.1 Lepisma saccharinum | reverse complement strand
AGACGCAGTGTTGCACCTTTGGGTAAATTTCCACCTCAATTTTAACCGCTTCACTGTCACACCATTATAGAAGATGTTGTTAACGTCATGCATAATCACCATTCCTCCTTTTCTTGTTTTCTAAATGTTTATTTTAGTCGTCATCTATATTTCTTACACTAAATATCTAGGCGTTCCATTTCTGCGATCATGGGAGCGGATGGACATTGCTCTCGAAATATTAGTTACGTGAGAAATTTTCTTCATAGTTTAAAGACTGCTTCTCAACGCTTGTAAGTATCAACTACTGTACTATTCCATAGATATTTATTTTCGACTAACCTCAATCATATTTACCCTTATTTTCACATTTCGCTTTTATTTCCTCTCACATTCACCTTATACTTCAATTTCGACCTCACCCAAACTCATTCTCACAGCTATTCAGCCTTCATCCTCATTCTCTAGCTACTTCATTTGGTGAGGATATGTAAAGGTGAAGTCAATGCTCTTGAGGGATGTCTCCTCACAAGGTTTAAGACCTATGTTCGGTTCGGTTTCAACTAAGTAAAGATATAGTAAATTGCTGTCTTTGAACTACTGAGCTTCGTTCCAAGTGTACTGCAGTGTGACTGCATGCAACCAACAGAGTGAACTAAAAGTAATTAATATACAGAGTGTAAAGAAAATGCGAGGCAAACTTTGAAAGGTGTATCCTGACATCTAAATATCACTCCGTTTCGTTTTCGAGATGCAGTATTTCCAACCTGGACCCCGAAATCGATTCCCTCCAATAGAAAACAAAATAAATATTTCGCAAGGTATCAGAAACGAGGCATTAATTTAAAAAAAAAAAGGTTCGGGGAGTTAATTCGTATCAATATTGTGTATATTAGAAGATAAAATGCTACGTAATCCGGCTGTCAGTGTTGCCAACCTGGTACAATTTTTTTTTTCAACTACTACTACGACGCTTTATTCAAAATTTGCTATTTCCTAATCTTTCATTGCAAACTGTGGACGATATACGCGGTAAATGTCCATTTTCAACGTTTAACCTCATATAACATTAAAAGTTCGCAACACTGTGTTCTGTGCTTCATATATTATGTTTTTATCATCACAAGAGGATACCATACATCCAATAAACTGATTTAGTGTCATTTGAAAAAAAGTTCAACATATACTAGGTTAGCAACACTGACAGCATCATTTTATAACTCCTAATACCCACCGAGTATTGATACAAATTATCTTCTGAAAAACTAAAATTTCATTTTAATGCATCCTTTCTGTTTTATGACGAAATGTTCATTGTATTTACTATTGTACGGAATCGACTTTGGGCTCCAAGTTGGAACTTTGTATCTCAAAAACGAAGCGGAATTCGAACCATGTTTACATTTTTTTTCCCCTTTTGTTTTGATGTCAGTATTCACCTTCCAAAGTTTATTTACACCCTGTTTAGTTAGTTTTACTCAAATGATTTCAAACTCCTATCACATAGTTAAACACATAAACTCTACAGTTCACGAGAAATAAACTTATAATGACGTATCACCCAGCGCAGTAAATAGCTTCTATTCTTTCCTAGGTCTTTCTTGATTTTTCCTTCTGCTTTCTTTCTTTTTCTTCTAACTCCTCATTAACTTCGTTCTTCATTTTTCCCTTTATGGAGAACTTTTCATTAACAGAAACACACTTCATTATATTGTTGAAGAAAAATTTAAAAAAAATAGACATTACATAATTGACGTCACACACACACGTGAACTCTGAGAGGTGTTTGCTTTTTACTAACCCACTCATCCCTCTGGATACCCCAGGACGTTCAGATTGGGTAGACAAGGCACTAGTAACACTAACAACACTTTCAATATCACTGTCGCCGAAGTCAAGAACATCAGGAGAAACAGTGGGGCGGGAGGATCGCATGTGCTTCTCGCCAGGAAGTCTTGATGGTAAATCATTGTCACTCATCCCACTGTGCATTCTGGAGTTCTGGCCTGGAACAAAAGAGTGAAAACATAAATTTTAGAATGTTAATTAGGATACTTATGGTACAATCATTATTGCAATAGGTAAGGAGTCCGGAAGCCAATAGATACAAGTGACTGACGAATAAAAAAAGTTCCAAGTAATCTATTATATATAACCCGAAATATATGTGACACATAAATGTCATATTTTGTATATGGACACAGTAAGGTCCAAGGTTTCTTTGTACAAAATATGACAATTTTGTGTCACATACATTTCGGCTTATATATAATAGATTACCTGGAACTTTTTTATTCGTCAATGCCAATTGTATCCGTTGGCTTCTGGAGACGACATATGAAATAATAATTGGCTTTCGGAATATCCATTGTATATCTTTCATTTACTAATACCCGACGGTTGTTTCCCAAATACTACTACTTGCATTTGTCAGGTTTCTTTACCTGACCACAGAACACCTGACGAAGCTAGTATCAAAACGATTCTTGAGTATTTGCAAATAAAAATTTATAGCAACAATCCCTAAATGCATATTTTGAATTTCAAATGTGGACCCCAGAAGTCAAGGGGTCTAAGTGCATTTTCGAATAAAAAAAATGTTGAAGGTAATCCGAAATATATATATAACCCGAAATATAAATATATATATAACCCGAAATATATGTGACACAAAATTGTCATATTTTGTACAAATAAACTGTGGACCTTAATGTATCCATGTAAAAAATATGACATTTTTGTGTCGCATATATTTCGGGGTATATATAAAATTTTAACTCTAACTTTTTTTTATTCGAAAATGCACTTAAACCCCCTTGACTTGTGGGGTCCAGAATTCGAATTGAATACACTAGGGGAAAAATATGCTAGTTGATTGTTTTCTGTATTCTGAAGTGGCAAACATCATGAATAAGCAGGGAAGAAGGGTTCTTTTAAAAGTGAAAAAAAGGTTGACAATAAAAAAAAAATAATAAAGTCTGGATTTAACTAACCCGCGAGCTCTCGCTAACGATTACCTTGGCATTACACGTCTGTGAAGTACGTCCATGAATTATATATATAAATCGAAAGCCTGTTAAAATGTTGAAAATAGCCTTGAAATTACGAGAAAACAATAGCGGCATAAAAATGATTTTAATGTCAGCATAAAAATGTTTTCTTAAGGAGAAAAGAAAGTTACCCTTGATGGGAGCCCCCAGTCAGTCAGGGGGCCCACGATTTACCGTCTAGACTAGCGAGGTATCTGGAGGCAAACGATGTTGAATGAAAACTATTTATGCACTCCGATAGAATTCAGACATGTCTTTAAAAATCTACTCGATTAGAAATTAAAATTTCAAAGAAGAAATTAAAAATTCTAGTTCACTACATTGGTTCAATTACAGGTTATGGTATACAGAGTTCTATTCAAAACTATTTTCAGAATTTCTTTCCCTTTGATGCATGTATTAGTTATTTCTGTTATCAGTAACGTCCAAAAATAAACTTACAAGCTTCTAAGGACGGGATGGGACTGACGTGGGCTTTGAAAAACTACGTTTAACGCATCCCTCCTCGACCTCCTTTTACAGGATTTCATCATAAGACCACGTAAATTCTGCTGATATGTATATTTCACATACGAATCATGGTTACAGTTCCAAAGTGTGTTTCATATACTGTGTTTTTTTACATCACATAATGTCATAAATTGTTACAGAAGTCATTTCTTCATGCTTTTTAGTATGTTCAATACGGACATAATGATACCTGAGTTATATAAAGTTATCGCAAATTTTATATTATAACGACAAAACATACGAAGGTAAAAATATAAAGAGCGTGTATTTCAGTTAGTGTTAAATATTCTAAGCGCGTATTTTCATTGATTAAAAAAAAAGAAGAAAAAATTAAATTCAAACCATTTTTGCTTCAATTCGTTCATGAGTAATAAAAAAGTACGTCTCATAGACAATACGGTTCTTATTACATCCTTATCTATACATGGGACGCCATGGAAGTGTGAAGGGAAGTATAGAGTATGAAAAATTTAAGAGTTACAATGCCCATTATGAAACGCCGTGCTGCACATATTACAAGCATGATTGTTCATATGTTTAAAGTACATTATTAACCCCTTACTCAAATATGTGGCTAGTCAAGTATTACATCTCAAAGCTAAATGCCAATTATATTTTTTTCACGCTCATACTTTGGAAGAACCATACTCATCATTATCTGTATATACTCGACTTGATATACTTTGTCCTACAGCATCTGTTCAAAAATGTTGACGTCACTATGTTCCGTTTCGTTCGTTTGTTAGTTTCCTAGACTTCCAATAGATACTAATAGA
Source organism: Lepisma saccharinum (assembly GCA_022664845.1). Classification (NCBI taxonomy): domain Eukaryota; kingdom Metazoa; phylum Arthropoda; class Insecta; order Zygentoma; family Lepismatidae; genus Lepisma; species Lepisma saccharinum. The sequence goes on along the minus strand of JAGDQP010066879.1, from coordinate 6,909 downwards.
ATCACCTAATTTTAACAACAATACGACTTCGTGTCAACTGTCTTTCCTCCCCAGTCAGATATTCTACAAATATTTTTTAGATCTTTTCCACACTTTAGTCCATGGTTCCTTCTAAGTACCTGTTCCTTATTATCTTTTAAGTGTGGTTCTGAAGAAGGATTCTGAATAGTTTGAAATGTCAACCAAAAAATCACTTTGAAAAAAAAAAGTCAAAGAGGAATTGGAGGTCGAACATGTAAGTGTTTAAATGAAGACAAAATGATTACCTGGTAAGGGTCCCAAACTTCTGTATGTCTGCATTTGCTGCATTCTAATCTTCATCATTTTAGCTCTATCTTCCAAGCCCTGTATGAGAACAGAAAATCAAGTATACATCATTTGTACAAAAGAATATATATATATAAAAGAAATCACAGAAGTCCCACTAACTGTTAAAGACTAAAGCTTCTCGTACCATTACTAGTTAAATTTTCATTTTTATTAATAGAAGAAGATTAATGGACAATTAATGAAAAGGTCAACAAGATTAAAAGCCTGACATTAATCTTACACACGATATATTGAAGATCAACTTTATAAAAGAGGTTTTAGACATGCTAGATCAAGGTACTCTTACCATTGAAGAGACCTTATAAAAATCTACAGTCTACACTTCCACCTCATCTTTCTATTCAGGCTGTCAATATATTCCTTCTTCTTCATTCCTCAGAGCTCTCTGCAGTGTGCTATATTTAAGTACTGGACTTAGTGCTGGATTTAAGTACTGAACTTAGTACTGGGCTTAGTGCTGAATTTAAGTACTGAACTTAGTACTGGGCTTAGTGCTGAATTTAAGTACTGGACTTAGTACTGGATTTAGTGCTGAATTTAAGTACTGGACTTAGTACTGGGCTTAGTGCTGAATTTAAGTACTAGATTTAGTACTGGATTTAGTGCTGAATTTAAGTACTGGACTTAGTACTGGGCTTAGTGCTGAATTTAAGTACTGGACTTAGTACTGGGCTTAGTGCTGAATTTAAGTACTGGATTTAAGTACTGGACTTAGTACTGGATTTAGTACTGGGTTTAGAATCGGCTGTTTCCTCCCATACAATTCATTTTACTTTCATACTTACAAACTTCACACACAAATAAGAAAAAAAAAGGTGGCAATATTTCGACAAAGGCTTGGACACATCAAAGAAATGCAAACAAAATAGGTATATGTGGTGAAGGGAAGTAGATAGATTGCCACTCCTATCTATCTTAATATATTTTTCTTTCATTTCTTAGCCACTCCTCACCACCATTCCTAACTTCGTTCTTGTTCATTTCTCTGATGTGACCAAACCTTTGGTGAAATGTTGCCACTTTTTTTTTTTTTTTATTGTGTGTGAATTTGTGTACATCCACTTGGATGTTTTTAAAAAAATAAGTAAGTTAAATTCTACCTTATTTTACAATTTATATATATGAGCAGATCAGGGGAACAAAATGGTATGCGTCAGCAGGATGTTTTCACAGTATACCGAGAAGAAAATGTACTCATGTCTAAATCTTAAAAGCTTAGTTTAAAAGTTTTCTTTTTTCCGATATTCAGATAATTGTTGGACACAAAAATATTGTTTCTTATAAACAAAGAGGAAGAGAGAAATAATAAAATAAGGTAGGAAAAATGTTACCTACATTATTGGGAATATAGACAGGTGTACAACATTTTAAACACAAACACAATAAAAGTGGCAACGTTTCGCCAAAGGCTTGGTCACACAACAAAAAAAAAATGTAAAAAAAATCGAGAGTAGTTGTGATGTGGAGCTGGTGTGTTTTGCCTACTAAAAGCTAGGTAGCGAAATTGCCAGATCATGGTGGCTGGAATATTTCTAAAGTGGCCAAAAAAAAAAAAACACTAAATGGCGAAGCAAATGGGCACGGAAGGAGGTAACTAGGAGTCGATAAGAGGATTCTTGAAGGAATAATGAGAGTAAAGAAACAGCGTGGAAATAACGATAATAATATAAAAGAAAAAAGAAGAAAATAAAATGTATTAACGAAGACAATAATAATAAACGAAAGTAATAAGAGCAAGGATGATGGAAGCAGCGGAAAGGAGAAGAAGGAGGAGGAGGAGAAATGGTTATGCATAGCTGCATCAGTTGTTTGGGGGAAAGGCCTTCTCCCATCATTAACAAGAGAAAGGTAGGTTATAGCTTGCTCCAATATATACACTGAATTGTCATAATTCATACCACAACTACCAAATACATTGCGGGCTCTTAATTCAATAGTCTTGAACCTACATGCACAAATTTTGCATGCGTCCTCCATTAGGGTAAGAAAAGACCATAGAGTATGTTTAATCCCAGCACGTACACTTAATGGTTGTAATCTATGAAACAATTCTGCACCAAACTTCCCATGAATCCGTTTATCTTCGCACCAACGGGTGGAGATAGCAACTATTTATAAATAACCATGAATATTCCACAGATCTATACGTGGACCAATAAACCAACTATATTAATGAATAATGATTGTCTCCCACTTGCAGGAAAAACAAATATTTTACCCAAGTTTTGTGGTCTACTGGCGGAAGTTCAACTCTTGGTGAAATGGTGCAGGTTATTGTCCCGCTCAGACCAGACATCATGACCAACAAGAATACCGGGATAGTACCTAGAAGATAGTTTCTAGCCGATACCTTTCACATCCTCTTTTGCTTGTACACTCAATAAATACAAATAAATAAATACTTAATTTAGAGTAAAGCTACATTAGAATAAGTAGGAAAGCAACACTGATTTAATTCTTCTCAAGAGCACTTGTAATTAGTACCGTTAATTATGAAAAATGTTCCAACACTTACCTGAGTGACTTTATTTCGCGAAAATTGCAGACTTGCAGGAATTTGGGGCAGCTGACGCTTTTTAGGTGACCCGGTTGGAGTTGCAGTAGCAGACCGTGATGACAAACGTGGAGGATACGAGTGGGATGGAATAGGGCTTTGTGGCCTGCAAAGAGGTAAACAGATAATATTTTGATAATAATTAGTTAATATGTTATCATTACTAACAGTTGTTACAAGAGAAGTGTCACAAATCATTCTGAACTCCTTATATCAAGTTTTCATGTAATTATAATAAATATGTTCAGTAAGCATTTTTAAAGGACTACGTAATTCTTTGAAAACTTAACTGGAAGACGAAATGCTACCGGACATATCTGCATATGCTTTTTCTAGATTACGTGACTCGTATTTAAAATATAAATATTATTGAAATAATCTTTCAAGTTTAATCCAAATCATCCACTTCTCTTTGGATTAAGAATTGAAGATTTGCAGGATTAGGGTATGGTGCAGTTTTGGGTCTTTTCAAAATGGCATCCCAGCATCACGTGACGTGACAAAAGCGAAACAGAAAGGAGCAGTCAGAATGGTTTATTCTGGGATATGATGAGGCCTGGTTCTCACGATTAGGAAGCAACCACGCTTTCGTTAAGCCACTATGTTTGATAATATTGTTCTTAATAAAAGAATCTCTCATTTCTTTCTTATTTCAGTTAATGCTTTCCAATTGTTTAAGTTGTTAATCATTCTATAAAAAAAAAAAAAAAAAAAAACTAGTTTTAATTCGTTGAGAATGGACACTATGCGAATACGAAAGCTCGAAAGTGTTGATTGCACGAAGAACAAGGTGATGGATAGATTACAAGGAGAGAGAAAAGGAAGAAAAGTGAAAGTTCAAAAGATTACTTGGTGTAGAATCGCAATAGAAAGAAAGACATGAAAACTCAAGGTCAGAACGATCTACTATGATGCTATGGCAACTTGCGTTCACATAATTACAATTTTGAAAGACTCCGAAAATGGATTTATCCTCTATTAATACAGGACTTACTGCATCCTCGTTTATTTTAAGTACTTGCAGTAACCAGGGTCTTGAGATAATACTGATCAGACTATCGTCGCAGTGGAAAGAAAGTAAAAAAGAAAGAGAATGAAGCTAACAAACTCTAGGAACGAAATTAACGGTTACCGATATTTGGAGATTAATATTCTTTTTGTACACTATTATTTAAAGTTCTAAATATATTGTGACACCTCTCTCATTCAATGTTCATTAACAGATATTACATTGCGTTTGACACATTTCGCTTTATCAATTTTTTTTTTTGGTAAAAAAAATACGACAAATAAACCTAACAGTGTATAGAAACACGAAGTGCTTGCTTGGTACTAGCAAAAGAATTGCATCTGAGTTATATTACAAAATACAACAAAATATTTTGTAGCAATAAACTTCCATGTTCTCAAATCACACCAAAGTATATCCATACTTCATGTTTTTTGTTCACAAATCACAGTAAAAGCTTTATTAAGCCTTTTCTTCTCGTATGAATTGATCAAAGAAGTAAAAGAATAGAATATGAAGCTCAGAGATACGTAAAGAGGTGATAAACTGATTATAATGTAGATCACAATTCTGTGTGGCCTGGTTCACCAGCTGATCGACTACAATGCCATCAACAAGGAGCACTAACTACCCTAGGCCTCTTAAAGTCAGTCTGCCAATGATGTCGAAGTGTGGGAAACTCATGTTAAACGTTTTTTTTTCTTGTGACTGTTCCTGGCCTTCTGTGATTTCGTTATGGATTCGAAACAATAATAAATACCCAAAACAAATTTTTGCGTTAAACTTGGGAAATGGGTGACTGAGACCCCTGAAATCCTTAGTAAGGTTTACAACGATGAAACTATGGACTCAACTAAGTTTTTTGTTTGAGTGACACTCGCAATACAAGGAGAACAGAACGTCAGTAAAGGACGACACGAAACCAAAACGGCACCTCACAGTATAGTCCAATGAAAATGTCGAAAAAGAAAAACAAAATTTGAAAAATCATTCGTGAGAATCGCCGAATTACCATCTACATAATTGCTGAAATCGTGATGACCAGCGGAAGCAGCTTCAACGGACCCACACACGTGATTAAAATATTCATGACGTTACTCCCAAATTCATCTCCAAGTTAATCTAAGATCTGTCAAAAAGCAAAGGATATCTGTCAAACTTTCGTTTCTAGATTTAGACATGACCCCTTGGGATTTTCTTTCACTTCCCAGAATGAAATTGAAACTGTGGGAAAGTGATTTCATATAATTAATGGGTTACGAAATAAGACGCCCATAATGTTTGGTTCGCTTTAACGAAAAATGATTTTCGGAAAGTGTTTGGAACATGACAAGATCGCTTCATCAACTCAGAACAAGACTACTTTAAGAACAGATGAAGGTCAGATGTTTATTAACGAAGTTTTGTAATTGTTAATAGCCCATTCTGTTTTTATCTTGATATCACCTTGTACAGCTTACAGTACACAAAAGAAGGGCTGTGTTTATTTTAGAAATAATTATATTTATCTAGAAAAGAAACGTGAAATATAAAAAATGTTGTGTTTATTAAAGAAATAATGCGATTTGCGCACAAAGAAATATTAAATTTACGAAATGTCTTGTGTTTATGTATAAATAATGGGATTTGTGTACAAAAGAAACGTATTATGTATGCAAGTGTTTATGCGTGTTTGGGAAAAGGTATGGTTATTATTAATAGAAATCCTTACAAAACGTGATACAAAGAGACAAATATAAATAAGAAAGATGTTAACCTTTACACAAACAGCTTGTGTATAGAAACATTTTGGCAAAGGCACAAAACAAAAACAATTCAAGCCACTGCATTTACCAATTTTTCCGTGGATTTAAAAACTAAAGAATATGCATTATGCAAACCCCAAGTCTCACCAACTAGAACTTTCGAAGTAAATAAAATTTTTTAAAAAGTCCTACTGCACATGTTCAAAAAAATAGTCAATTATAGTTCACTTAATTCAATCAAGCTTTATCAGATGTGTTAATAGACAACAGGATTACATTGAATCTAACATAGGTCGAACTCACAAAGGTTAATGAAAAACTGATTCGTGATCGAGGCTCAAGTTGGGTACATCTGGACACCAGATGGAAGGCTTCTAGGTAAACAAACATGGCGTCAGCTTCGAACACTCAAATTATCTGTTTCTCCTGCTAAACTAAAACTTTGTAAGTTTTTTATTATTTTTTATGAGAGACTCCAGAGAAGAATTCATAGGCTCTCTTTATAATCGCGCGTACTCAGATTTTAATAGTTTAAATGATTTCCAACATTTAGTGTCGTAACCGAATAAGCATGTTTAGTAAAGATTTAAGACAGAACCTTGTGTTTGTTTCTTCGTGTATATATTGACCAACCTTTAATTTCGTGTTAATTCCTTATTACTCTTGTGTTCATTGGTTCACTTGTAAATATTTTCTTCTGTCTGGCTAATATAGTCCTTGTCACACTCACTGAAATTGCTATATATAGGGTGTTTTAAAATTACACTGTCAAACTTCTGGGGGTGACTCCACACATCAAACAAGACGACAATGACAATTTTTCGAAATGTGCATAGCTTCGGAGCTACAGGTTGCCGAAAGCATGGGAAAATGAACTTTAGAGCTTCATATTTCTAACACTACGAAAAGTAGAGCTAATGCGGCATGGTACCGTAAAAGACTTTAAATCTTTACTATCCAAAAATGCATTTTTCAAATTCCGCAATGGGCGTTCAAGAGATTCCTCAAAGAAATTAGGGGATGCCCAGAAATTCTCTGAAGTAAAGATAGGTCGAAATGAGCATAAATGAGATGGTTTTCCAACAGGAAATAATAATTCGATTCTGCCAAGTCGATATCTCAAGTAGATTCCATATACCGAACGATTTTCAAGAAAAAAAAATGCGTGGTTGCATAACAAGCAGAAGTACGAATTGCGTAATTCCATCGGAAGTTTTATTTATTTTTTTATCAAGGCGATTGAATATATTGCCCAATTGGATGTTGGGGAT
>JAGDQP010066878.1:0-11225 GCA_022664845.1 Lepisma saccharinum | reverse complement strand
AGTGAATGGTCTGGTTGTGGGTACCTGAGTCAGGGCCTCCTGCACTTTTTCATTTACCATTGTTTCATGACCTCTATCTATTATATCCTGATTGGGTTGGAATGACGATTCCAACGAGTCAGCAAATACATGTGCTTTCTCTTCAGGGGTTTATATTAACCATTGTCGCTTTGAAGGGCAAAGGTTGGAGTATAGGATTTTGTCAGGAACTTAGTCAGTTTCCATATGGAGTGATCTGCCGTACTAAGTTTCGAGATTTTTCATCCCACCTGTTGCGAAGAAACATTATTATTTTTTTTAATTAATCTTCGCATCTGGTTGATCTGTGGCTTGAAATCTTATTTCTGGTGCGGATAGTTGATTGTGCAAGTGATTTTGCAGGGAAATCAGTTCCAGAATATCAGGAGGAAGTTCGAGTGTGGGTGAGCGCGGTTTCACGTGAGGGACGGATGATTTCACAGACTCTTGTATGACTGATGTCAGAGTTTCAGCAGCGGTTTCCAAGTCGTCTATTGTTGTTACGCAATATAAGCTAATTAGTTATCCTGAGCTAGAGAAGAAGAAATGTGGAATGTGATAACCAGGATCTTTGCACCTTCGGAGCGAGCTCGCTAGTTCCAGTTCCAGAGCCGCAATCCTGTTCGATCGTCTCTTCGAGAGAAGAAGTACTACAGCATACTAGCCTAGACAATGGGTGGCGTATGCACTGGTTTCTTAATGAGAGACTTCTACTTGGACTCCTACATTCCATAGGACTTCTTTTATTACATAGATGGAACAGGTTCTGATTTTATATAGTTCTGAACACTTGTGCCGAGTTTAGGGAGGGACAAAATCTAGTGAGTTTCCGTCGTCAGGTGCATTTCTCCTAATTAACACTCGAGTACGGTAGCGCTAATTGAACTTCTGATAAAAACATATAACATAGTTTATTTTCCCATAGCAGAAGAAGTAATTCCTTTTCCTGCCAGAGCATTAGTAAAAAATATTTTAGATGTTCCCGTCTTGAGAGAGTTGTTTTTTTCGAACCAAATTAATTGACTACATGCAAACACGATGTTCTCAGAACATTCTTTGACTGACTCAAAAGTTAAGCAGTGTTGATGTCATGTAATTATCTCACTGCTGTAATTAAAAAACAAATATTTCTTAGAGTTGGCCGAGATATCTTGCTTATTTGTCACGTATTTTGCAAACAACACGGAGTTAGATTCCTCAATACTAACAGATTGGGAATTGCATAGGGTTCTCTTATTGCTAGAATGCTGGAATAGCCATAATATATTTGTCATGCAAGTATCGTATATTTCGATATTCAATAATCATTTAATTTACAAAATAACCAGTGAAAATTCCAGTTGCCTGTTGTTTTCTGTTGGTAGATTTTGTTTGTTTTGCACATAAGTGGTTTTATAATATGTGTTTTTTTATTAATTATCTTAGATCAGTCAACATATCAATCTTAATATGTAGCTCATTTTAGGTTTTTGTTTTCTATTTCGTATAATTAAATTTCAATGTCAAAATATTATCTTAAAATATTAGTTTTAATTCTGATTAATTAAACACCGAATCACCTTTTAACTTAACTAAAACAAATATACTCTGATAAACCTACTATCCTGTGAGAGTAACTTTATTTTTTACTAAGTTTGCTATATATTGGAATATGTCAATAAGATTTGATAATTTCTACTTATTTTTATATGTATGTAAAATTATTTAAATATTTCCCCAACATGTAAATCAGTGCCTATGGAAGAGGTTTTGTGAATACGCCAAAGATAAAAGCAGCCTTGGCCTGTCCTATGAAACGGCCACTTTGGCTAAATGGCCGTCAGTGAGTGGCATATATGTACCGATCAGAGAACTGCAGGCAAGCGTTTATGATATATGAGAGGTATGATCTTTTATGATATGTGTGAAAGGGCCTTATCATGGATATGTCCTTAAAGGGCATATGAATTGTAGACCAATTCTCGCATCTCACCTCTTCTGTAGGTAATGATTTATCCAAGTAACATGCCTACAGTTACAATATATATTCTGACGTAGTGTAATTACTTTTCCCATTTCAAACATTTAACCCGTTCTCCTTATTTCATAAACTGAGAAACTATTTAGAATTCATAGCTGGAACATGAATTTGATATTTATTAACTTGTATAATATGTTGTCACCAAACAGATATTTCATGTTGAACAATCTGTTTTGAAAGCTCTTAAAATTTAAAAAGAAAGGATTTGTCTGTTGCTACACAACGGACATCGAATGATTCTTTTATTAATGTAAGATTGTTGTAATATATTTTAGTAGATGCAGTATTGTTTGAAAATATTCTGTATGTAGCAACGAATTCGTATGAAAAGCTAGGAAACAGTGATTTTATTTTTCAATGAATTTCTACAATAAAAGGTGAAAACAGAAAGTTCAGCTATAAAGACTTGTTATAAGGCATAGCATCCAATTTCAGGAGAAAAATGCGTCATTGTTTTCAGTCTTTAAGCCATGTCCTAAGTGGAGAATAAGTTCAGAGAGAAACTTGAATGTCCCCCGTGGATGATGCACCTGAGCATGCCGAAGAATCTAGCAGGTTACAAGTTAATACATTCCTACCACATCGTTTCATGGCTGATATGTGAACGTCAATATTTTTTGCGTTATTCACTAACAAGTAAATATTCAGACCTTTTATTCATAAAGCTACTTTCACATATCCTGGAGCCATACAAGTTATACACAAACAATATAATGGACTGTATCCTTTAAACGATGTAGCGATTCTAAAACTAGGGTTCCCACTACATTGTCTGTGAAGAATTTACAACTGGTTCTCGAAGTTCTTTGACTGTTTTGTTTACTACTATAAACATTAAATTATTTTTAAATTAAAGTCGACTCTTTTCAGGACCTTATGGAATCAATACACAGATAAGAGGAATCAATCTTAAAAATAACATTTAGTTAGTATTTCCTTTATTTTAAATTCATCATTTGAATATCTATTACATTTTTGTTAACAAAATTTGCTTTACGGTTTCAAGACCTTGTGCACTCATTAATTATTACTGTATAATAAAAATTTATTTGTTCGAGAGGCTGAATAATATACGTTGGAAATTACAAATAACTTACAAAGCAATTATGAATAATTCATTCGTTTACAAATTATTGTAATTTTTGTCGTTGTAGAGATACAGAATACACGTTCTAACAGAACAAACCTGAGCACCAAGTGTTTCTTACGTTCGCAAGGTTACATAGACACAAGACACAGTGTGGAAATTGTGACAGCTATGGAGCTCACAATAGGCTCTACGGCAAGTGGTTTTGAAGGTCTTTGGACATATCTACTTGCGACTTCTGGGATTTGTCGAAAATATTTTTATGTTCCACCATTGTTGACAGAGCGTTATGATTTGAAGATTCGGATTCATTGTGCATCAGATGTGTAGAAAACAAATATTTTTTCGTACGTACAGCGTAAATTGGAATACCGTTTAGATGTCATCCACGTGACGAAGCAGTCTTATAGAAGATTGGAAAGGTACTCAAATGAAAGTTTTGAACTGTCGTTTTTTATTATCTGATTCCAATATCCTAATAAACATAAATATATATCTTATTTGTAATTGGAGTAATCTGTTTATGTTGGTCGGTATGTATTTTGAGTTCCTGATTTTGCTATCAGAAGTGATAACCTTTTTCGGAGAAGTGCTTATCGAATATTTATTTCATAAATCGGGAATATATTCTAAAAGAAATCATCATATACGTAACAGTTTTTTACGGAATATTCTGGTCTCCTTCTCTGCAATTTCCTCTTTTTTTTAAATCCAGTAATTAACTTGAACGCAAACCATATACACTGAATAAAAGCCACCCTCTTCTAAACATCATACAGTATATCTAACAGTTTATTTTATTTTAAGCAATTCCAACAGCGAGTGAACACAAACATTGTATATCAGCACTGATACTTGTGGATAAGGACATCTGTTGCAGTGGGAAAACAAACATTGATGTGGTTAGAGGCAGCGGTTACTCACCTCTGCTGCATGTGGTCGTCGGCTTGATCCGTGCTCGTGTTATGTGGGCTTTGAGCTGGACCAACACCGTGTGCGTGGGTTTTCTTGAGGTTCTCCCGTTTCCTCCCACTTTCTTTAACCCACCAATTCTCCCATCACCATTCATTTGGTCTCAGCCAAAAGTCGCCTAATGGCCTCAAATAAAATGCAAATAATATTAAAAAAGGTGAGATTAATCTAAATAACTGACATTTGAAATCATAAAATGAATGGAAACTGATACAATCTAATAGTTTGCATTGCGAAAGAATCAATGAAACAATCTTGCAATAACAGAAAACAATTTGAAACTTTTCAGAAGGTGGATTCGAGCTTCTCAGTAGCATGTGATTAAATGAATTTAGATTGCTAATTCTCGTACGATGTTTCTAGTGATATGTCGACATTAAATATAGTAAAGTATTATGTATGTTCGGGGTTGCGGAATATATGATGTTTCTACTTTCATGGGAACATTGGTATCCTTTATTAAGTGTTCTGTAGTCTGCCTACGAAGAAGAATTTATGTGGTTCTGAACTAACATTTGTTTAGTTGTGTAGAACGAAGATATTGATGAAGACATTTCATTATTTACTTATTATCCAATGTTAACAGGGCAGCACTATACTTTTGTGTTCGGTGACAATAGAATTCAACTAAACCTAGCATTAGCTTTGGAAGAGAGCTCACCTATTAGCAATACTTCGAGGGATTTTTATTAGTTTTGACGTTAGATGGAGGAGTCGGAGGTGAGTGCCACGCAATTCTTTTTCACTATGGATTTTTCACCCAGAACTACAATGATAAACTCTCCGTAGTTCTTGTGCATATTACACACATTTGTACAGGAAAACCCTGAAGGAATCTCAGAAAAGAAGTTTACAAAAGCGCATAAAATAATGGTGTTGTTTCTTACTCCTTTGCTCAACTTTGAGTTATTTTTGGCAATCATTGACGAAATTCAACCAACTTATTTACATAATGAAAATAATCATTGTCTTGTTTCATTATAGAGAGAAAAGGAAATATGTCACAGCTCCAAACAATTAGAACCAAATCATGGGATATGTGGAAGGACCAGATGAATATGATATTCATTATTCAACCCAAGAACCATCGTACTAATTTACACTTGTTTATTTTGTAAACGGAAAATATTTCTAGTCTAAAAATAATGTCCAAATGACAGAAAAGCTCAACTACTGCTTCCCTCCTCATCACCATTTTGTCTACTACGTAGGTCATCTTTATTCTGAACAACCACGTCGTCTTGAAGTATTCAAGATAGCTATTGGTCACCTCTTTTGTAAATGGTGTTTCAACAAAGTCGCCTTACAAGTGAATAACGGGCGATTATGATAGCATACTTACCTCTTTTATTTATGAATGAAAGCGAGCAAGCTTCAGCATCAACAAGTAGCAGAAAATACTATCTAATTAGGATTTTCTCTACACTTCCAAACAATGTAACATCTCCGTTTTAATTTACCTTTCTATTTTGTCAAACTTTTGCCTATACATATTTTTTATAACTAGCTGCTAAATGTAGCTAGGTTGGCCTTAGCCAAACTTGCTTTAAGGGTTTAAAATAAATTTAAATTTAGCTAAGTAGCTGAAAACAGTTACAAGGCAACAGTACTTATCAATATGACATATGGAATCAGTGATAATTTTACAGTTAACAGATGAGACAATAAAGTGAGAACTGTGGAAGGAACATAAATACATGAATATACAGGAAACAATGAATAAACAACGAAATTGTTTACGACATTTTCTGTCAGCTAATGTTATAATGTGATTGTAACAAATGTTAAGGACAATTTTTGACCCTAATTAAAATACTATTATTTTTAACATTATTTTCTTTAATTCACAATGGTTCGTGGTGTCATCAAATCTTGGAACGTAAATTCAACTCATTTTCCGACGTCATAGAATGATGAAATTTTGCACAGTGACGTAAGTCCGGTGACAATACAATATTCCATTGTGAAACGACCTGTCCCGAATACCCCAAATGAGTAATAGAGTTTATCACAAATGTGACGCGTTTATAAGTATTTTACTCTGCGGCTATGGGCATATGATTCTGGATTAAACCTGTAAGGGAAGATTAAATTAGTATTGACTGACCAACCCGGGGGTACATATATGAAATAGACTCCATAGTGTACATGGAAACGTGGTCCGCCTCCTACTACAGGAGACCGAGGGATGGATGTAACAGACAATACAAGCAAAGGGGGAAACAAAACACACAAATAAAACAATCAAATAAGGTTCTCCTAAGCACCTTTATTGAGAGCTCCGTCCACTTCGGGAGTTCAACAATATCTGAATTTACATATAGCTTGCCCTGGTTATATAGGCACATAACATAGACGTTACAGTAAAGTTAGACTACCTCTCATTGAGGTTTTGCATAGTTTGGTAAATTAATTTCTATATATTTTAAAAGTCATTGGTTATATACTTCTAATTATTTATAATGTATTTGGTGGTTATAGCGTGTTCCAAATGTATTTACACAAAATAATAAATTTAGGTATCTTAGAAATCTACATATGTCAAAAACTTCGGTAGATAATTTCATATATATACTGTATTTAACAATTCCGAAGGAAGATTTTATATGAAATATTACGGGGGGTCTCACACAAGAATATAATCATCTTCTATGATGCGAGGTGACGTTACAATTGTTACTTTCATATATTTATAGATTTTAAAAGTTAATTTGAATATTGTTTTTTTGTTCTCAACTTCATCCTAAAATAAAGACTAGTCTGGGTTTTTCTGGTTGCACAATACTTTAGGATTTGGGGCACAAAACATTTAGCTTGAGAAAATGTGTCCGTACATCGAAATAACTGGAAAACAGTAATAAAAACTTTTTAAAGGCATTATTTTCTTAATCAATTCGTATTAAAAAGTAAAAAAAAAAATGTTTATGCATGAGTAAAAAACGAATGGGGCGCATCATATCAAGAATTGATAAAGTGACAGTATATGAGAGCGAGCTTCATGCTTTTCGTTTTAGGCATGCATAAACAAAATTATTATTTTACTTTTTAGTACGAATTGATTAAGAAAAGAATGTCTTTAAAAAGTTTTTTATTATTTTGTTTATATATCTTGGAAGAAGGACTTGTCTATATCCCATGTTTTGGCTTGAAACTCTAAATGTTACATTTTGGCAACGTTCGATATAATCTTAGCTCAAAATACTGCATCGCTTTCATTTCTTGTTTCTTTTTTAAGTTTTAATATTCCACTATTTACACCAACATTGATAAAAAAAAATCTATAATACGGTAGCCTGTTTTTGAAAGAAAATCCTTACAAAGCATTTCTGTACAGATTCTGTACTTTTATCCAATGTGTTCGTAATTTAACTCTATACTATTAATCCAACCTAGGAGACACCCAATTCTTAGGAGTGATTCATAAATATTCGCTAGAATTTTGTATAGAAGGTAAAGTTAATTGTGTGTATAAAAAGATGGCACTCTCTAAATATAATTTGTATACAGCTTCTAGGCACATGCACTACAATACTATTTACATATGTAAACACTTAAATTTATGTCAAATTTAATACACACATATCTGTTTTATTTTTGTGTTATAATCTGCTTTTTATTATTTCTTTTAGGTATTTTTTTTATCACATGTGCCGAACCATTTGCAGAATCTGTAAATTAGTGTGTGAATGTCTTGAGAGTTCTGAAGACTTTTAGATTCTGATTTGGACTATTTAAATATCTGATGATTCGTAACAGAACTTTATACAGTGACAAATATGAGTGTAAGATTGAATTTTTATTTGTATTCCTGGGCATCTTTTTGCAAAGAGAGTGACTACTTCCTGAGTTTTTATTGGTAAAAATAAATGAATAATAATGATATAATCTTTTAATGAAAAATGTTATTGATTTTTTTGGTCTGAGCATGATTAGTACAAAGAAATCTGTGAATGGAATACGTAGACATAATTTAAATGCATTTTAGTAGCTTGTTGAGAAGTTGTCCGCTTCATTGAAGGGAAAAGAGTTTCGCATTTTTATAGGACATAAGTTGCCCCTGTGCACGGGCACCATCTGTTGGCAAAGAGGAGGAAATACCTTCAAATTATAATAAATAAAGCACATTAGCATTCATATTATATACAGCAAATTGCAAAGAATGAGCACGGCTAGCGTAATCGCAAGTGCAAACCACGAAAATCTTTACAAAAGGAAAATTTCATGACTCGGCTCGTAACTATGAGTAATGCCTACTACTTTCATTAACTGCAAGATTAACCATAAAATGTATTTCGATAGCTTAATTTATGCGCGACAAAACTGACGTAGTAGAGAAATTTTTCTAATGAAATTGTAAGCCATAGAATTAGACGTTTACGGGAAATTAATATCCGCGGGAAGGTTTATCATAGGACGTTCAAAGAGAACCCTTTTTTTCCCTTTACAGTCTCCTTGATAATTTTGATTCTCTGCATGAAAACTCTAAAACGTTATAGAATTGCTCAAAATGGTATCAACAATTTGATTTTCGCATTAGAAACAAAATTGCGGTCTTTAGTGTCTGTTTTGCACGCAAGGGGTAGAATTCCAAGGATGTTTGTACACAATTACCTATCAACGTATATTGAATGTGTGCAGAATACAAAGGTTAATTTATGTGGTCAATTAACTTCTTATGAACTTTTAACAATCCAAATCTCGTAGTTTATGAATATTAGAGGCTCAATATTTCTAGTGGGAGACCAGATATCTTTTTTAATGTACGGACTTGTATAAGCAGAAAGTATGGTAGAAATTTCACCTTTGATATATAAGTTTGAAAGGAGTTATAGATTTGCAAAGTGCAGGTGGACAATGCTCGTGCATGGTTTAGTAAGTATATTGCATTGCCACCACACTGCAAAAGAAAGTTGTGACTAACTGACCCCGTTCCCCACACCCAAAAATGTGATAACCATATAGCATGAGTCCTATCGCATCCTTTTAGGTATTTACATCTTTCTTTGGCACTTTGGTGGTAATATAACATTTACAAAATGTCGCCGTGGCTCAGACGGTAGCGCTTCTGACTGCGAATCGGGCGGCCCGGGGTCAAATCCCGGCCAGGACATTGGAGACTTTTCTCTCAGTGTTCCCATGCCTGGCGCTCTGAGGTGCACACAGCCTCCTATCAAATTGAGTACCAGAGTGTCGCTGGTATTCCTGGGCGCCTTGGGAAGGTAAAGGTAGTCGAGCGTGGGACTGATAACCCCACCTCACTTCGTACCGTAGGTAAAAAAAATGTGGAGCGCTATCACCACATGACCCATGCGCCGTTCACGGCTTGTCGCACAGGGGATAGCTTTACCTTACCTTTACCTTACGCACGAGAAATATTCATTCTCATTTTGAAAATCTGTTACTACCTTCAAACTGAAATATCAAAGTTGGAATTTTTACCATATATTCACAAAACATGTTTAAAAAAAAGATTTTTTCTATATTATTCAGTCTCCGAAATTCATAAAATAAGAATTTTTGGATTCTCGAAAATTCATAGAAATGTAATATATCATCCTTCATATTCAAGTGTACACTCAATGTACTTGTATATGTAGTAGTGTAAAAAAAAATAACTTTGGCATTCAATCTCTTCCGTGCGCAACAGATCTCTGGATAGAGGATTATTCTCCTATTTTGTCAATCACATTTTGATATTTTGCCCACTACCATTATATTTTAAGCTTTTCATGCAGAAGATTAAAAGCATGAATCAGATTTTAAAGGAAGTTGTTAGAATATTCTATGATAAACCAGTCCACAGATATTACACTATCTGTAAACGTCTGCAAGCACAAATTTTGGCATACACCGGGGGACAAAAATGGCAGTGTAGCTATAATCTATCGGTTGGAATAAAAATAAAAGTATACCATTCTAAAATAAGAGATGCAGATATTTTTTAAAAATATTTTCAAAGATTTTATACAATTCTAACCAAGTAGTAAAAAATAATTTTGTTTATGCATGAATAAAAAGAAAAGCATGAGGCGCGCTCTTATATACAGGCACTTAATAAATTCTTCAATCTACGTTGCAAGGTTTGAGGACACCACGAACAATTGTGAACTAAAGAGAATAATGTGATAAATATTTTTCATTGTACACGGTTTGTAAAAAAGAAATACTGTTCCTATGGCATTCACTGCTGCAAAATTTCCCTAGCTTTTAGTGACAAAAGTAGTCTAGAAAAGAACGTTTATTGTACGAAGTTCTTTGCGAGTAGGTTGACAGTACTTCTGACCAGTGTTTCTCACCTGTCTTCCTATCATATCTACCAAATAAAACATCGTACTAACAATTACAGTATATGCACGTTACAGTCACAAAAATCATGCCATATCAGTATCAGCCGCTAAAGACAGGTACTGTTACGGTACAGTAACAAATAGATTACCTCAATAATGTCCTTGCTGAAATGAATATAATGAAGGACATTGATTTTACCTACCTGACCAGTTGAAATTGACCCTTTCTTTCTGGCGTCGTGCTCGAAGACTCTCATCAAGACTAATTCATATCGTAAACAGATGTTTTGTAATTCTTGTTTATGTATAATTCTGCATTGACTCTTCCAATGTTATTTTTAATATCTCCATCAATTTCTTGGTAGTTCACTGAGATGTTGGTAAAATTTACTAGTTTGCAGGTGTCCTTTGTAACAGTAGAAACTACGTCCGTAAGGAAGATCCATGTGCTCGTTACCGCAATGCAACTTGCTACAATGATTCACCAAATAAGGCAGAACAAGTGTTATCAGTGGCAGTAATATATACCGCTAGTTACTAAACCCAATTTTCAATTCGGAAAATTCTGTGATTTCGCCACAACATTACTTTCCATTAGCATAGCACGTACACGATCTTTTTCCATAGTGACACTAACCTGCTTGAGGAAGTTTAAATTACATTTTAAATATTAACACTATTGACCCTAATTGGCAATTATGATCTAAGCTTGTCCCAACTTTTTCTTTGGCGAACAATCTGACGAAAAAAGAACATTGGGGAAATGATTGCAGCACTTTTGTCTAAGTACCATCCCGTCATTTAAATAACAAGGCTGTAGATACTTCTTTAAATTGGAAAA
>JAGDQP010066877.1:0-11225 GCA_022664845.1 Lepisma saccharinum | reverse complement strand
GAATAAACACCAAGCTGTTTTTTCAACCGGAGTTAAGAGATTCTCAAATTTTTTGTCACGAATCAAACATCTTATTTGGGGGCCTACAAAAATCCCTTCCTTGATTTTAGCGTCACTAACCCGAGGAAATTTTTCCTTCAGATAACAAAATCCTGCATTACTTTTGTCCATTGCCTTAAAAAAGATTTTTGAAAAGCCCCAACTTTATATGAAGAGGAGATAGAATTATCTTACCAAATCTCACTACTGAGGGATAAACAACATTCTTCTGTCCAGGAGTTAATACACGCTTTGGCCATTCCTTTTGGTTGTAATGTTCCGCTTTGTTCCTGCTGTCCCATTCGCACAGGAAATAACAATATTTCGTATAACCAAGCTGCAAACCCATTAACAAAGAAATGACTTTTAAATCACAGCAAACGGTCCACTTCTATTTCTCATACTGAATTCTTTCTAACAATATTTTGATGTTTTCATAGGTTTCCTTCATGTTAGTTGCATAAGCAAAATGCACTGAAGGAAATTCGTTGCCAATGTGCAAAAGAACTGCCTTCAAACTAGTTTTTGAAGAGTCAATAAACAATCTCCACTCTGTACTTACATGTTCATGTCCGAGTGTATCCACGACAGCACAAGCATTGTTACAATAATAAACTAAATCATTTTCTTTAGAATAGTAGTTCTGAAATTCTGCATGACGCTTTCGAAAAACAGACTTTAGTGTCACGATGGAGCAGATTTCAGCCTTTAAGTCTAGAAGCAAGAAGTTCTGCCTGTATTTTGGAGAGTATTAAATCCCGAACAAGGTCATTTAGTTCATCCTGAGTTATCAGATGGGGCTCGAATGTAGATGTGCTTCCTACATATGTAAGATCATCTTCCTCTTCATGTTGTACTTCAGCAGTTGCCTCAAGTACGTAATCTTCATCTACAGTAAGATGAGCTGGAGGTTGTGGTACTGATAATTCTGCATTGTGTGGAACTGGCCTAATTGCTGATGGCAAATTAGGGTCCTGCACTGTGTGCTTAGATTTACTGGTAATTTCTTTTATCTGTGTCACACAAAAGTGGCAGTCCGAAGAATGACCTTTTGGTTCCCTCCAGATCATGGGTACACCGATGTTCATGTTCCGTTCACCATTTGCCCACCCAGTCAGACGTTTCACGCAAGTAAAACAAATGTAGTGAGGAGCCCAGTTCTTATCTTGGTCTCCTACGCTGCAACCAAAATATAACTGATAACACTTCCTCACAAGTGGAGTGAAACATCGACGTTGCAAATTAAATGTCACCTCCTAACATACATAACAGAAATTGTCCGGGTGATTTACACACTTCCTCGGCATCTTGTATCCTATACGGTATCACACACGTACACACACGAACCTACACTTAATAATTCACAAAGCAGCACAGAACGCAATCAAACTCAGTGCATCACCACGCGATACTAACTGTCTTGTCTTGAAAGTGATAATGGAATTCAGCGAATTATTTCTTTCGCTGTTCTTTCCAGATTTTTTAATTAATTGTTGGCAGGTAAAAATCGTAAAAATTAACTAATTTTCCACAGAAAGCAATCGTGCATTGTGTGTGCTTGTGTGTATTTGTGCTTGTACCTGTGTGTCTATGTATGTGCCGACAACACTACGTTAACGTTAGGGTTCTATCCTTGCTGAACGCATTGCATTTAAACCTGTAAATAGAAACAACTATTTATATCTCTAGATAGAATAACACGATTCACATGAAATTAACATGATCTATTGAGTGGACATAAATCTATATTTTGGTGCAATTCCAGTTTCTGTATCAATATATGAATAGTGACATGAGACAAAAACATTCTTATAAACTACTTTTTGGAGGGAATTTCCCACAAATCCCTCTAGAATTTCCCTCAAATAAAAAAATGGCGACACGGTGTATACATCATAGTATAGTGCGTTTCATTGCAAATCCAATGAGGTATAAACCGTACATATATTGTAATTACCGTGGAAGTTATATGTGATTATCTGCACGTAAATAACAAATTTCTGAAAATAACCCATTTTGCAAGGTCACGTGGGTGTCACGGAAAATGGTGAGTGATGGAGAAAAATTGACTACATATTTGAATTCTACGTGAAAAGTTCTATTAGAATCAGGTATTCTAATTTCTGTGCCAAAATCTTGTTGAGTAGTGTTATTGGTAACCGGTCGACATTCTCTCTACCAGTCAAATTCGGCAGTAGTTTTCCGCCCCAATGGACAACTAAAACACTTGATGCACTCTGAAATTGTTTTTTGTGAACCTGTGTAACTTCGCTACGGATTTTATCTCGACATCGGTGAACGGAAGACATATTTATTACGAGTTCGTCTATACTATTGCCTAATGCTTCTTCCGTCGTTGTCAAAATATATATTGCTACTCTATCAGTGATTGTGTACCGATCTAGAGCAGCAATCAACTTTGGAGTAATAAAATTAGTGTTCCTCTTTTACAAATCTTGGAGGAT
Source organism: Lepisma saccharinum (assembly GCA_022664845.1). NCBI lineage: Eukaryota > Metazoa > Arthropoda > Insecta > Zygentoma > Lepismatidae > Lepisma > Lepisma saccharinum. Next base: position 8,721 of record JAGDQP010066877.1, on the reverse strand, counting down.
ACGGATATACACCCATCCACTTTTCTCTAACCTTCTCAATTGGGCTTTCCTCTTCATTATTGAACTGCTTACTTCTGTATCGTTTGGTGTATTAAGTTCAAGCAAATCATTTTCAGAAGTGTATTTTCTTTGCGTTCATCTTTCTTTTGAAGCCGTGTTTACCCAGTTTGTTCTTTTCTAGCAAACACGATTAAAAATTTCTTCCAAGATATATTATAATTTTACTTCTTTGTTTGGAACATGATATGAATTTTCTTGATGGAAACACATTTGTAGTCTATAGTGAAACAAAGATTTAACTTTCTCTAACAGTTTCAGGGAAGTAATTTATGTAAAAGGCTTCCAAAATTCTTACAAACCTGTTATCTGTAACTACAAGATATATAAAATAACAGCATTAAATCGGAATATTTCGTTTTTCACACGTGATTTAAAATATATTGGAAAGTAATGTCAGATTTATGTTTGTGATAAAAATAAATACCCCAAGGCCCTCTTCCTATTTGAAAATTTTGACCTGAATCCAAGATGACTGACTTCAAGAAGGACACCATGATAATGTTACTCAAAATGAAGTGAGCCTCTGCTTTCCATCCAATATATATTCCCATGCCTTTAAGTTGTTTCTAAATTACAAGTGTTTATTCCAGAATATGACCATATTCAATATATTGTAAGCACATTCAAAATTTTATGTTGCTTGAGGCATCAATTTAATATTATTCAATGGAGATAATTTTCTCCTATTTTAATTTGATCTGATGTGGAACGATTGTAGTAGGTTAGTCCAAAGAAATTTTGAAATCGAAAATTAAGGACTACGCTAATATATACATATATTATGTTGTGTAGGTAACACAAATCATAACTTACACTTATAATTAACATGACAATTGCTATAATCCAAGTACAACAAACTAAGTTCTATTAAACGCAAAGTTACGATTCTAGTTTCATTGTTTGTGAAGCGTCTAATTTACAGAGCATCTTGACAAGAAATCTTAGCATTTAGCTACTAGTTCTTCATGAGAGTTTCGTCCTTTCTTTTGTATGTCATGCCAACAGCTGATCATAACATTCTTCATCGTGCGCTGGGATACATGGCATTACCATACTGATATAATTTCGCATAGTGCTATAGGACAGTAATTAGTAACTGAGCATGATAAACTTCATGCCAACCCGGTAGCCGTGCGGTCTAAGGCGTTAGGCTAACGACTCCAAGGTCCCGGGACATGGATGTCTTTTAACTCGAACGTGACGGATAATCTTGACGGGCCTAAGTTTACAGTTACTAGACTAGCCCATATAAAAAAGAGAAAAATAAGAATAAAGTGTCTGCGTAACTTCATTAACAAACTATGTGTTAGCGTAACGTAACAAACACACGATACATTTTTTTTTATAAAATGCTAATCAAAAAAGTACGAGAAGAGTTCTTTCATAAGAAACGATGCCAAAATAAAGTGATTTTTTGTATTTTACGAAAAAAATGAATGGAATCCGTAAACATTTTATAAAAAAAAAATGCATAACTATTTTCTTCATAAAAATGATTTGAAACGAAATTCGCTTTACAGGAAAATTTCAAATATTGGGACCAATAATTCATTACGTACTCATCAATAAATGTTGGAATAAGAAACCGAATGTAATATATTAGCATCCCCCAAACTGTATCTATACTTAAACTCTAAGTTTTCATTAGTGATCTGTAAACGACCTGGTATATTTAAGTCTTATTACGGATTGTATTTATGTACATGATTCACCAGTTGTTTACCCAGTGACAAAAACAGACATTATTATCAAGTTTTGAATAGAACTAAGCTAAATTGAAATGCAATAATTTCACTTTGCAGTGTAGGATACGTTCTGCACTGCAGGAATCGTTCTTTCGCGCAGTGGGTAAAAGAAAAGAAAATACATTGGGTAATGCTGGATGATAATATTTATTAAGAGTTATTCTGCTCTACAATAAAGTAAACATATCAAATAACGAAATAATCATTTCAATTTGTGACAGATAAATGGTCACGACCTTGTTAGGTTAGATATTAGGGAAAATACAAACCTATTAGCCGACTACCAATACTGCAGGGCAGGACCTGTTCAAGCATAAACATTGCCTGTGTGTTGTAAAAACAAAATATCGTTTAGCATAGGCTTTGAAACGAAGTGGTTGTTCTCGGTACTTACGTCGGGACTTAAACTATATCAGCCCAACTGAAGTCGAGGTAGTCTATGAAGTTACATCGGTTTTAGGTATGTTACTAATTTGTTAATCCAATGGGTTGTAGAAACTGAGTCTCATCTTGTTGGAATTCTATTGTCGTTCTGTCAGTGTTTAGATTAGGTCCGGTGGCGGATATAGTCCATGTCCGGTGTGAATATCCTGTATATTGGTTAGACTGTAGGGGTACCGAGATCCAGTAGAAATCTATAGGCATTATGTATCTTATAATAAAACGAATAAAATGTAACCATTTGTTGATAGGATAGAAGTGCCGTTGAGTTTAGCATATATCTTTATTGCACTTTGTGATAATATATCCTTTCACATATTGAGGAAAATTACTTAATTTTATATTTTTTGAGAGGAAATGAATAGAAAACTAAAACCAATAATTATTTTTTTATGTTAAGGAGTTTTATTGGATTTATATACAATTTGTGTAAGTGAAGCTTCACTCAAAATAACACTATTGGAATATTGGAAGTCAATATATTTCCGAACGAAGAAAATAATATTTTGTATAGTTAATGGTCTGTGCAAATCTGTTGTGTGATATCGGAAAGACGTATCATATGTGTTCATGAACATTAGCTGCAACAAACGTTCTTGTCAGTACAAAGCAAAATTACTCAATTATTTGTTATTCTGAGAACACAAAAGATAATCAGAATTAACGACCATAATATTGTTAGAAGTAGTCGGAGAAGCGTTTACATTCATTCATATGGTCTGGAGATTGAACATCGAAGTACTGTAAGACGAATAGTAAGAAATAAAAGAAGTAACTTACTAATATCATGTTTATTCATATCTAAAATAATACATAAGTTGAGAAATGTATCCCAAATATTAAAATAGAATTTGTAGATTTAAAAGTGTTGACATTTTTGCTGTGTACTAATCATATTTTTTTTTTCTAGTATGGCCTATACATGAGTTGTTATTTACCTTGTACCGGTCAGTAAAATAGGGAAATGCCTGTCCTTATTATCGTATTACCCCATAGAGGACACTTTTCGAGGTGTAGGATTGATCTCCTTGGTGAAATATATATTTGTTTCATGGATGTTTAATATCATCAGGTTACGGGTCATTTAGTAAGGGAATATTTTATTCCACCTTTTTTCCGTCAGGTGGTAGGACTAGTTGTTAGTCAACTTATCTTTCGTTCAGATTGTGTTTATCTTTTTGTAGTGATTGCTACTGGATAGTCCAATTACTATGGTCAGAAAATTCATGCATCTCCTAATTTTTCGATTTTCAGGCACTCCAATTGGTATCGAAGGCGTTCAAGTTTGGGGTATCTGTGCATGGGTATCAATTGGGCGATTCATATCGGGCGCACAATTGGGACCCCCATATTCACTAATTCGATCGTTAGTCTTCATCGTACCCAGAAACCCGTGATAAGTGGTTGTCTTGAAAAAGACACATTCAGTAAAGACTTATTCTGCACATTAGCTCTGAGAAGAACTGTTGCGAGAGAAGGAGGCGGTCGTATTGTATCTTTACACCAATACGTTGCCAAATAATAATTATTTTTCTTAATTTTGTGTTTGATGGAAATGCCGATTTAATAACTCAAGCACATCGAATGTACTGATGTACTTAAATATGCATTTCTTATATACCAATGTATTATTGAGACTTAAATAAATAACTTAATCATTGCATGAGCACAGACAGTCGTCTGCCTAAGTGGTTTCGAGACAATACGTATACCAAGGTAAACAATGCAAGCTTCGTATATACTGTACGAAGAATATAGATTTCTCACTTTTGTTAAACTAAAATACCACACCTTCGGAGTTTGAAAATGACTCGGTTTTCACTTCAACTTTTCCACTTAAACACAAAATAATGCATGATACACTCGTTAACTTCACAAATTTACATCGTCTCCGCTGTGCACTATAATAACTATGGACATTTTAACCTGAGTTCCAGTTTCTATGAGTTGAAGTTTACCCATTGATTTCCTGTATCTATTATTGTTGATTCTATGGAACTCCAATAATCTCTTTGACGTTAGATCACAATATTCCATTTACACACAGAATCCCCTGCTCTTGAAGTTTATAAACTTAAGAAATCCTGAATTTCCTCCGCGGTGACGATTGTTGTTGTCAGTGGGTCATCTCTTGTGGGGGCCTTGTGGTGTTGTACTTTATGATGGTCGCTGTTATGGAGTAGAGCGTGATCGTAGTGGTGAGGTCAATCGACCTTCCCACTTCCTACCCTGCCCTCAGAATACTGCAAAGCGTAATGATATCACCCCTAAATACCACATCTGCAAAAAATTGTTTATCCTTCTAAGAACAACGGAATAATTTGTGTGTAATACCAATACTTTCATAATGTTATTATCGTTCAATAGGCTATTCGAGTGGCCGTAACTTCATGAGTAGTAGAGTGTTGACTTCACATTTGAAAGGTCGATCGATCCTTAGTCATGGCAGGCAAATGCCGATATGGTAGCTGGTGCCCTGATCTACTTCTTTCCCCAACCGTATCCGTCCTGAGATATATTTGCGTAAAGGCCGAAAATAAAATTGATTTTTTTCACTATCAAAGGCCATTCATTCATACATATAATTGCGCCCAATAAACTATCAAGAGTCTATCAAAGAGTTGTTCAAAGCAATTCATATAGGGTGTGTAAGGTATTGATATGTTTGTTTATTCAGTAGTTCTTTCACTCATTTGTCCATTTGAGTGTTGTTTATGTATCTGATGTATCATTCGATGGTGTTCTGCAAAGAGGACATTTTTTTTTTAATTTTGACACAATTTTGCTCAAAATATCGTGCAAAATGTAATTATATCGTGTTCCGATTAGTATTGAAGTTAACGGCGTATTAAAAGTTCCTATTGGCAAGTTAATTGATTTTTTACATTGTTTATACTCCCTCCTGAGATATCAAAATCTTGCAGGTAAGGTCTTTCTTGCAAAATACCATCAAATTATGTAGATCTTCCAAGTTAATTTCTGGCCGTTATTTGAAGACATTTATATATCCATTCATTCGTAATCACTACTGAGTGACACAGGTTCGAATTCTACCACTGACCGGCCTGATTGGAGTTACCAGTGCTCTCACCAGACAAATGAGAGGATGGTATCTAGACAAAAGCCCTCGCTTCCATTCCAATCTCCCTTGCCTGAAAGAATGCTAATTCTGATTGACTTTTTAGTATTCTTTCACCTTATAACAACAAAGGTTTAGAAAGAGATCGCGTTACAATATTATAGCGTTGTACGGTTGTAATGTGAAAGAAGTTTACATTAGTAATGATAGTGTTTTATTTTATTAATTAATTTATTTATTTATTGGCGGGTGAACAAATCTAATTATATAAAAAATAGAGCGATTTATAATAAGAACAAATCGAATAGTGATATTAAGCACATTAATTTGTTCCACTATTGTTGAGAAATCTTGCTACTTGAAACATTACAAAAAGTGTATTCTAGTTTAAACACATTGGTATAACGTATTAAGTAGCGCAGTAGAGTAAAAATGAAGCTATTTTCCTTGAAGTTCCATCTATGAAAATTCGTTTTAATTTACAATTCGACTATTAAGCTCCCCCCCCCCCCAATGTTTTCTTCACGTTGACGCCTCTGGATAAGGATAAAATTTCGTTACGTTTGGGGTTAATCAGAATGTGCCCAAATCTGCCTTCGCCCACAACCGGCGATATTTACAACAAATATATTACACAATAAAACTTACACAATAGAAAATATTCAATCTTTGGTGCATTCCTGAACCAAAATATTACAGATAATGTCACTCACTTACCTTGGAAGAGATGGAAATTTTAGAGGAAGCTATTCGCAGAGGGAAACTGAAAATACAATCGAGTCTCGTAGAGACAATCTTCGCACGTTGTCTTTCACTTGTTTGACACAACTCAATTTGTAGTGTTTGTAGGCTCTCGATCGTCACTTGATAGGCTCTAGGGTCTTAACTAGCCATTGTCTTTGTTCTTGCTGTTATTCAATCAATGTGATACCTTCGAAGGAAAATAATTTCAATTCAAATTGTTCAAAAGGAAGCTTTTAGATAACGTCCGAATCAGCACACGGCGGAACTTTGAATTTTCAAAAGTTATAACCAGCTATATCTACTTAGACAACTGAGCGGATCCAATTGCATAGCGCACGGCCTCAATGAAAATTGGAGCCTAGAAGAAGGGGAGATTTGTGTTTTATAGTATCTACTGATTGGAACAATGATGCAATGTTGAACTGAACCTACCAGGATGCAAGGACAGGTCAGTTTCCCACATAGGGAATTAACAGACAGAAAGAAATTTAGATTCCCACCACTAGTTATCATTGTAACTCAATAAGGAACGGATATTGACTATTGGATATTATTGCTAATTGCCAACCAGAACACAAAGACCCATGCGACGGGATCGTGTTGCCTCACTCACGGAAAGCGCAGATGGTGTGTGATCTCATGCAATATTCCTCCGAATATGAAACTGATTAGATAATCCATGGATCAGTTTGTATTTACTAAAGTTTATTAGAGACAGCGTCTGAAGTTGGCGTTTCACAAGGGATTGGAATGCTGGTGTAACACAAAGCTACTACTATAATCTTTATGATCATGAAAATCCTGTTTCATTAACTTGAGATTTTAGACATCGACCCCTATACTATTGCACTAAGGTGAAATAACTAAATTTTAGCAAAGAGTGTAGTGAAACTATACAATGCAGGTTCTGAATTCACTATGTCCGCTGGGGTATGAGTTGAGCCTTATTGTCTTGCGCGCAAACCTGGCAAGTATGGGGATAGAACCTTATAATGTTATCACTATGTGGAAGGTGGTGGGATTCGAAATAAAAGCGTCAATGCAATTAGCGACCCGAACCAAGTGTTTGAGAGACAGCAGAGAGAGAGAGACCGGAAGGGAATCCTGAAAGTCTATATCACCATGTTGGAGCAGGTTTGACAACGAGCTAACTCCCGATTGATCGACTGGTCAAGATTGGAGTGAGCAACTTCAGAAATATATCTACTCGCTTACAACTAGGCATGTAAGAGGGTTGTACGTGTTTAATGAAATCTAGCACAAATACCTTTCGTGGTGACACGGCATTACCAGACTGAGAGCTTGCTAGTTAAAAGCTTAATGTTTAAAGAAGGTAAACTGTAATACTAATGATGTGTGATGCGCGATAATTCAAATTTCCATAACACAAAAATCAAAACAAAAGCTCATAAATACATTCAACTCACCTAAGCTGGCAAGCTGTAAAATTTCTTAAAGATGATGATCTGGGTTCAATGTAAATCTAGCTAATAAACTTATGATTGTGACCACTAACTATGCGTAGAGCCAAAATGTTGCACGAAGTTCATAATTCGCCACAGCACTGAATCTAAAGTCAATGAGATGCTTTTGTTCGGCGAATGTCACGACGGTCTTAATTTTGTTTTGTTTCTGGAACAACATTTTGTCGCGCACTGGGATAAGATTCTCACTAACTCAAAAATTGTAGCGTCTGATAGAGTTCTTATAGATACTATGATGTTGTATCAAGTTTCCAACTAACAGATCTCAAATGCTTAACCTTCGACTATGCTGCTCTGGATCACTGGGTGAAGATGTCTTACTGCATGGTGTATTTGTTGAAATCGAGATCCGGATTTTTGATAGGATATAGGATTTTGTAATTCGCGGGTTCTGTCTTTGTCAAGACGATTGTCACAATCATATTTGATCCCTTTGATTTGCCACGTATGACGGATGGAATTGTGATACTTCGAATGTGGTCTTAAATGCATGATTAAATTTGTTTCATATTTATTTGGGATTTTGGATGTTCTTCCGTTCTCTTAAACACTCGTGCAGGTATTATCTTTCTATGAATTGACTCTGAGGGCATGATAATAATTCAAAATCCATCTTCGATTACAATCAGTCAATTTCGTGTGCAAATCTTAATAATGTTAACTTCTCATACAATTTAATCTTCAGCTGTTCATATTGAGTTCTTGTTAATAACAAACGCGAGGGCGTGGTAGAATCGCCAATCAATGTTTTTGTTGTATCCGGTTTTGTACTTCTGACTTCAGTACGCTTGGGAATAGAGTGAAGATTATATACTCATATTCTATACTCTTTGCTCATCACTCAGTGTTTTTTCTAGTACTGTATAGGTGACCATGGGTTGTAGTATGAATAAGCAAAGTATTGTTTTAATATGTTGAGGGAGTGTAGATAGTAGTATTGTTTTGTGTTTTACAAAGGCCATTTTTTCGTCTGTATAAGATGTGAGTATGAAAGGTAAATCTATGATCTAATGTAACTCCTAAACATTTCGGTGTGTGCGAAGGTTTGAATTAGTGTTATTGACAGTTGTTTTTATCATTTCTAGTACGTCGACCCTGTGAATATTTAAAGTGCTCCCATAAAAACATGATATTTTATAAGCAGAAGCAATAGCACAATTTTAAACTA
>JAGDQP010066876.1:0-11225 GCA_022664845.1 Lepisma saccharinum | reverse complement strand
TGGACGTATCTCATTTTGTAATTCAAAACTGTTCACTTTGAGTTTGGCTCATAACCATTTACAACTATACGTTTCTGAGTAATATTATTTAAATTTCTTTCATCGTCTGTTTATTTGTCTGGCCACTTCTATACACAAGACGTAACAGAGAGAAAGGTGTTTTGAGAGAAAACTAATCATTAATAGTAGTTTCTAGAGAAATTGGTCTGAATGATCTTACTAACACTGCCCGTCATCTATCCGTCGATTTATGATTAGTCTCAATACAAGTGAATGTAGCATTAAATATCGTAGAAAATTTGAATGCAAAATGTGTATTCTAAATAACACTTCCAGAAGTTACATTATTATTATATGAAGAATTTGCTACCATTTATTTTTAATAACGTCTGTCCCATCAATTAGCCTATTAAATTTCTTGAATACGTTTCTTCCCCATGCATTAATATCCAAAATAGTTCGCAAAGTTTTACAAATCGTTTTAAAACTCAACCATCTTATTGTTACTGACCTCTCCAACAAATTTTATTCCATTTTCATTCCATTTATTCCACGTTTTTTGTAGATTAATTAAGTTCCTGAATCATGACAGGTTAAGAGATACTGATTTAAAATATGGGTTAAGAGTGCCCCGCTCATTTTAAATCTAATAACTGTAAAACTGACAGACTGTAAATCTTCATTTACTCAACTTTCTCCATTCAAAGAAGTCCCGATAGTTTCACTATACTTATGGTGTCCTTGGTCAGGCCCTAATATTTTAAATTTTGTGTATGTATGAAGTAAATTTTCATATTTTAACATACGTTACATATTGTATATGTATATATAATGTACCAAGGTATAAACTTGAAATAACACTTATGCACTTCAAGATGACAGATTGTAGATGGTTGAACATATATCCTCCAATTAGGAAGCATGCAGTAATTTACCGGCATATAAAGGGTTGCCAGTACAGCAAATCATGGAACAAAAATGTGAAAACTTACTCATTCTTCCACGTACGGAAGAAATTAAATATAAAAGTAGAAATTCACAGAAAACGACATACTTCTAAAGTGTTTCTTTTTTCGTAAGTTTATTATTGTTTCTTATTAAAAATCAGCCAACGTCCTAAAGAGCTCGTTGTGCAGCAAAACTTCAGCATAAAATCTAGAAATTATCTTCCCATCTATGGAGATTGTTACTAAAGGAATAACAATGAAAAACTTATAGAACCTATCTCTAGTTGAAAATAGAATATTTATTATTATTATCATCATAAATGTCCTTTTATTTAAGACCCTTGTACAACGCCATTACAGCTGCTTGCTTGTGTTCGTACCTGAATTGATAGAGAGATCACTTAGCATTCGGAAGGTCGCGAGTTTTCGCCCAGTGGCTGCTTATGACTGAGGATTTCCAAGGTATCTTTCGATTACATCAGACAAATAGTACCTTAAATATTGCCAGGGTTGTTTTCTTTCCTTATCTTTCACTTCGTTGTTGTTAATATTCTAGAAAATTGCATACGAATTCTATTGAGAATTTGAATTTATTATTGCCTTTAGACATCTTTGGCTCAAACCTGAATAGAGTAGGGAAGCAAATGGGGAAGGTAACAGCAAAGCCTTAGTTCAGATCATTCCGGTATTCGCCTGGAGAAACATTGAGAAACCCTGCAAAGTGTCAGTCAGGATAGTCGGCCGCGGGGTACGAACTCGCTTATCTATCTATCACCGGTTCGAAATCCGGGATTTTAGCACTTTCGCCACGAGTGACTTTTAGCAGTATTTGGAACTTGTTAAGGTAAGATAAAATAATTTTATGGGCCGTAAAAGCACTATGGCTTACGCCCTTCACGAGTTGGAATTCGTTATATAAACCAATTAAATACGTGAAAGTTATTGATTTAATCAAAGGGTGATACTTTTTAAACCAATTAATTATGAACTTGCAAAAACAAGTAATAAAAAATGATAACGTACAATGGAGAAAAGTGTAAAAGTAATTAGAATCGATCTCTCTTTTGGTGAGATATTTAAAAAAAATCAATTTAACGTGGAATTAGTGATAACAAATTTGTATGGGATACCCTATGTTAGTACATCTTGTTTTGGAACAACCTTCAGAAACGAGTATTTCTGGTCGTTCTGTTAATGAATGTGTATGAAGAAGTTAACAATGATAATCATAGCAGATGTTAAATAAATAAATTTATAGTTAGAACAATAGTAAGAGTTTACTACTTAGTAAACAGAATGAAGTGGATAGAATATTTATAGAAGAATATCTCTGTAGAAACTTTTGTGAACATTTTCAGTAACGTTTTCGCTTTACGAACACAATTCACGTTCCTGAGGAACCCATCTAACGGCAAGCGTCATAACGTTTGTATATTTTTTTTAAAATCATGATTATATAGCAGTGCATATTTTATGATTAAGAAAACAGCATCTGTTACGAAATAGATTGCCTTAGATAGTTTAGAGCAGCAAATCGTTATAACTATGCACATCTAATATTTAAAAAAAAACGGTTGAACCAGGTTACAATTATTCTCTACATTGTACGTGCACTGGAAACAAATTTGTTCATTTTAAGGAGAGGCATCTAGGGTACAAATCGGGAAAGTCGTCTCATTTTGTATTTTAAAAAGAAAACGTTTTCTTGAGTTGGAGTTAGGACCTAAATTTTATGCCAGTGGAGTTAGCTTTTGGAACATAGCTGCCTACGAACATAAAAAAAACGAAAAAAATGGAAGAAACAAGTGGACTTGTAATTTTTTTTTTCGATTCAGGTCTTCAATTAGAACTTCTAAATACTATGTCCTGAATAGATTCGTTAATTCTTGCTTTTATCTCTAATACTAGTTCTCAACTCACTTTCAGGAATCTTTCTCTACGTAACTTTTGTATTCATCCATTTTATTTATCTTCGAATAGTTTTATGCTCAGGAAATGTTTTTAATTTGTAGAAGTTTATCACTTTTCTTCCTACAGATTTATTGCAAAGATTCGGGTGACTTAGTCTTTTAAGAATACTTCCTACTTGTACGCATTGTTTGAAAGATGATTTCATTAGCTAATGCTTCATAGGTTATTCCGTCTAATAAGGAAAATAATTTGTCTTAACCTATGAATAAAGAAATTCAAGAAGAGATTGACTAAATACTTTGTATGGAATATTGTGCTGTATGGAAGAGATAAGTAAACTCTACGAACGAGCAAAAAAGTAAATTAAAAGTTTTTTTTTTGAAATGTGACATGGAGAAGAATTCAAACATCAGCTCGTCAAAATAATGTATAATAAGAAACTGCTAAAGAAAGAAGCAATTAAAAAAGGAATGTATTTAAGATATTGCTTCCACAGAACTTGTATACTGATTAATGTAGTTCAAGGTTTTTGGGAAGAAAAAGCATCATCAAGAGAAACGAATCTAACTGGTTGATATTATTAAGGAAACTAAATAAAATGTTGAAACAGAAAGAAAGGGAAAACTTTTTTTTAATTGAGATAACTTAGCTCGCGCCTCGGAGGACCTGACGCATTAGCTACAACTCTGCTGATCATAATGTCGAATATTTAATGCATCGTAATTATTCTCTATATAACATCAAAAGTGACGTATTCGCTCTACTCTTCTAAGTTCAGTTAGACAAAACAGGATTTTCGTCCATGTTATATTCACAGTAATGGAGTCCATTATTCCATGTTTGACGGAGTAGTCAATCTTGTATTTGGTTCTGAATATTAAAATGTTCAGAAGGTTTTGTAATCTGCCATAGCGGCCAAACATTGACCGAGACGTTCGAAGATTTCCCTTGCTCACACTTTGTTAGTGAAGAGATAGTGCCTTCAAAAGTGCCAGAATATTGCCTATTCTAAATCCTTCCTGTTGGTTTTATATCTGGTGTAGAATGGGTTTTGTGTGATCTGGGTTGCATTATTTCCAAAGCTTTTTAGTAAATCTTTTAGATAAGTCTCTTCCATCTCCCTTGAAATGTTTATTCGAATTAGTTCTAGTTTGATTTCCTTTGAGTATTCTTTGTGTAGAAAGATATCAGTACTCACAAGGTAAGTACCCGACCACGACACTTTCGATTTCGACCAAATTTTCAGAAGAAATGGAGACCAATGATCTAAATATTGGCCTTAAAGCGGTCTCTTCGCAAATACCTAGTTTGAAAGCTAGAGGATGACAAGTTTAAGACGGCATCTGGACAGACAATTTAATATTTCCAGAAACTGTAACGCAAACCCAGTCGGTTAAGCAAATCAAAGGCACAATTTGACTCCAATACATCAATTGTAGCAAAACGTAAGATCGGAGAATGCAACCGAAATGAGAGTTCAATACTTGGCCTGTGAAACAATAGTAATTCCTTGATAATGTTATTGCTACGTAGAGAAAACTTCTTTTTTTTTGAACAGATTGCAGCGCCCCTACAATCATAACCTTTGCTCTATTAGATACAATTTCCATTGTAATTTGCTAAACCAACATAGTTTGTGTGAAAAAGATTTCTGGAGTTATCACGTCATTTGTGAAAATGACATCATACATTTCCGTTCCTCTAGCGGCGAAAGTAAACGTTTTTAGAAAATTCTCCAAAGGAAATATTTTCATGTTTTGAGGTCTCTACACGTTGGTATAGTTTTGATTCGCCTCTTTTCCAAAACCCAGAATTTCTCTATCTTATACATCACTACCGTATGCACACATAAAGAGACACCCACATCCCCCCCCCATATATAACCATACATACATACATACAAAAATTCCAGGTGTTTGAAAAGTGCCGAAATAAAAATTTGTAAAACCACATAGGAAACCTCAAAACCTGACAGAGATTCTTTGAAAACGTTTTCAAAAGTTATTTACTTACTTTCGCCGCTAGAGGAAGTGAAAATTTGTGACGTCATTTTCACAAATGGCATCTCCAGAAAATATAAGATCACACAAACCACTTCGGTTTAGCAAATCACAAACGAAGTTTTACTCAATACATCTATTTCAGCAAAGTTCATGCTTAAAAGTGGGCTTTTCTTAGACGTATTTTCCTACGTAGGAATTTAATTAACAAGGAATTACCATGGTTTTAAAGAGTAAGTATTGAACTCTCATTTCCGCTGTAGTTTCCAATCATAAACATGGCTGAAGTGGATGTGTTCCACACACATTTACTTATGATTTGCTAAACCGGGAGGGTCTGCGTTATTATTTCTGGAGAAATTAAAATGTTTATGGCGATACCGTCATAAATTTGCACACCTTTTGCTACGAAACTAGGCATTTCCGAACAGAAAGTTTTTAGGCCAACGTTTCGAACATTGGTCTGCACTTCTGAAAATTTTATAGAAATCGGAGGGATCATCGTCAGATACTTACCTTCTCAGATAAAATGGCAGTATGCCTTATGCTTCTTCCACGATCAAAGTTGACACTTCTTGGCACAGCATTGGACGCTAAGGTATCCTTTGACCACACCATCACTTTGGAACCATAAATGATCTATGACCACCGTTTGATAAAATGTAGTTAACATTGCAGTCAAAGACCTTGTACTGAAGCGTATCAACCCATAAAATTAATACTATAAAGAAAACCTCCAAGTGACTTGAAATGTTAGAAATAAAAGGGATTTATAAAGACGATAAATGGAACTTCACACTAGAAACCTTTTTTTTCTCAAAAGTAGCAAAAGTGGACACAGTACCTTCTGGTTGCAAGGTGACGATATACTCATACTCAAGTCACACAAACAGTTGAGGCGTATGCGCTAACAAAAGACTATGTTCCATGATAAAAGGTAGCACATAAACTTTTGTTCACGCATGCACCTCAGTTGTCAACCAGTGCCCTGTGACATACCCACCACCTCTGATGCGTTACGGAGCTGTTGTGTTAATCGTTTATTCATATATCCAGTCTCTACAAATTTTGAAAAACTTCCATTAATCCGATGTTTGTTTCATGGTGTTGCATTTTTAATGGCGAGGAGTGCATTATTTCGGGTAGCACTACTATTTAAAACTATTTAACGTTACATTATATAAAACATAATATTATATATTTTATTTAAAAATTTCATTTAATCTATTACAATTAAGCATGAATTATTTCAAGAACACTGTTGGGTGATGAAAAATTGCGTTCGTCTTAAAGATTTATTAGATATGTTAATATCTTATGCGAAATTAACCTAGTAAACGGATCATATCGAAAGCGACATGATCATCGTAAAAGATTTTCTAAGATTTCCAAAGTTGTACGGGCAGGAGGCAAGTTGTATAACAAATTTGAAGAAAAATGCCTTGGAATTTTTACTTTTTTATAAACACTATGTTTGTTTTCTTTAATTTCCGTTGGTGTACTGAAAAACTTCTACATATGAAGAAATAGATAAAACTGTGAATAGAAACATGTAATTTATTATTTTGTACACCGTGGTGTCAAATTTATTTATTGAATTTCTGAATAATTGAATACAGATATTAATAGAAAAATCATTACGCTCCAACGTATCGTCTTTAAATTTAAGATCCGCGTTCTGTAAATGCTTACAACGCATTGCAATGGTTTTATTTTATCAGTCGCGGGTTAAGCTAATCCTCTGTTAGGCTCGATGAGTTTGATGAGCAGCAGTTTGTGCAATTTATCGTTGGCAGATTCCGATAGATTTTGTGCATTCTAAAAGACGTAATGTCATTAAGGTTTATTTTCCCGCATTCTAAAGCAAAGCACATTCATTGCTTAAAATCTGTTGTTCTTAAATGACACTTTACGACATGTTAAGACCTAAAACTATCATTTCTCGGTATGGACATTTGAACAACGATTGTGACAATCTTAATTATTAAATATTAAGAAAGTCAGAATTATCTTTTTCTTTCATCAGTTTCTCATAGTTTAAAAATCGACTACTAACATCTATGTTTTCTCCGTGCCTTCTGTTATTTTATTTTGTTCTGTAAACATTGCAATGATGGTTATCCATTCCAATCCCTGGATCTTCGTTTTCGGAGATAAATTTCTAAGGTTGTTCCCACACGTACATTTGATTTGGTTAGCTATTGTTCAAAGTCGCAGCCACAAATTGATTGTTCTTTACACTCCTGGCTAGGTGGTCTCCATACGTTTGGTACTTTTAATATCAAATTTGTTTCGGTGGTGATGATCTGGAAGGTTCAACACGCTTCCAACGTTTATAAATGAATGCTTAATTTTAGAGAACGTTGTCTTCTGTTCATTGGTCTGTGTTGAGAACTCGGGCAATGTATTTGGATGTATCAATTTGCTTTCTAATTCGGATTTCTTGATGATGTGATTAGTTCTTTGGTTGTTAGTTCTGCTTCGACTTCGTTATCTGGTGGGTCTGATGGAACACCACGGATAGTAATACTCATTGTCGGCAATGTTTATAGAATCAGAATCTGATACTGAGAAACTGATGCGCTCTATCTTTTTGCCCGGTGGAGAGATAGAGATTTTGTATGTTGACCTATATCCTGAACTTATGAAGAGTTGGTTGGAGCTAGTTGAGTGTTTTCTAGTGACACCTTGAGCACCGTTTTGGAATTGTTACCACCGAAGTTTCTTTTACGCGTTCTAGCATACCGTGTTTTTAGATTGTTGGTTTGAACATGTTGAAATTTTGATGTGAAACCGGAGTGAATGTAATGAATGATGATGAACAATCTTTTATACAAATCTCAGGCTGATTCGCACCGTCCTTCACCGAGAAATGATGATGTCAGTCCTATAATGTATGTACGCTTACTGATATCTTCCGTACACTTGCTGTAATGAGTCCTTGGTAGCACGCTAACATATCATAGAGAGACTGGTTTGAGTAACGTTCTGTTGTAAAATTATGCAATTCCCTTGTTTTAGTTTAGCTTACAGCTATTTGCGAGTAAACGATATCAGTACAAAACCCCGTTTGGAGTAAAAGGAAGAGTGACGCAAGAATTCTACTCACAAAACAAGCGATATCTATTTTGCGAGTGACTTTCTTTCTGTCACTATGGTGGAAGGATACTGTCTCTTAATTTTATTACAAATGCAACATTTATTTTTACCCCAAACGGGGTTTTGTACTAATATCACTTATTTTGTAAGGCTGCCTATAAAAAAAAGATTGTAGCACGAGCCATCTATGCCGATACTCCTCTCTCCTGCACACGCGCTATAACGTGTAGGAGACAGGTGCACTGTAAATACAGCGAAGAAACAACATCTGCTAGGTTGCTTCGGTGACCTGGTGGTTAAGCCGTGGAGTTGCTAAAAAAGAGCTCTGGTTCGAATCCCGGCGAGGTTAACACTAGATTTTCCTTTCAGAATATATTTTCATGTGTTTATATACGTTTATATTCATTATTAATAATTGCTTTCCTGCATTTTACGTACATTATCTTAAGTTAGTGACCATGGCGAAGTGAAGGTTGGGTAACGTTAGGTTCGGTCATGTAAATTTTCAAAATTTATTTTTATGAATAATATTTTTTTGTTGCCTTATTCGTACATTTTCTTAAATTACTCACCATGGGAACGTGGAGGATAGATAAATTATTTACGGTCATGTATCTTTACATTTTTCTCCTTTACGTCATGCCCAGATGAGTGGAGCAGCGTCGGAGAGTGTTCTCCGTACGGGCTCGTATTTAAAAAGTGGCACGTGTCAGTATGGCGGAAGGATGCAAGATCGATTTTGCTCCATATGTCGAAAACCGTAACTCCTATCAAAAATCTTAGCTCGGATTTTCCCCCATTATCCCCCAATGTTGGTAGAAAGCAAAATATTAACTGGTCTTCTGCGATTAAAGAGACGACCTAATGCAAGAAAAGTTGCAGCTGTCAAATCAGGATCATTCATAAAAACTAGTGGAGAATTTAAATATGTTTTTTCTTAGCAAATATCGTAGAATTGAAACGCTTATAAACACTATTTCTTATACATATAGCACGCGTGTTGTTAAGTGAACATTGGTAACAACACCTCTAACTGTATCTGCCCTATCTGCCATCATTTCTCAATGTCCAGCAAACATTCAAATGATACTAAGGAAATATTTTTGTAGGACAAAATTGTGCCGTTATATTCTTCTAATTTAGCTTATAATCGTTCACAAGTAAAAGTTTCTTCGTAGAATGTTAGGTACTTATTTTATTGTATTTTTATTTGTGGGGTCATTTATGTACAGCAATCATAACTAGCATAAGAACTCCCAATGGAGAGGTTGAAAATCTTAAGTATTCTCTACGTCATTCCATTAGAACGACTCTAGTAAACATTTGACATCTGTCGGTTAAGTTACAACTGGTTTCAACACTAGTGAATCAAGAAGAATTATTCTGGCTGCATTTCATGCATGTCAATTAAAATCAATATTCCGAACTTTAACTATTCTTAATTAGTATTTTAAACTTATAGAGAGAACATAGGACACTTGAACACATGACAACAGAAATAGTATATGTTCAATAAAATATATTATATCAATAAGAGTCTGTTGATTTTTGGCCGTAAACAATTTAAAGTTGGTGTTGGTTGATAATTAGTTAAGGCATCTGTCATAAGCGCCGTTTGTTGGCTTATATGAGCTGGTTTTAATTTAAATGTCTGGGAGTACTATGTTTTAACTAACTTTGTTTCTTTCCATTTTATCTCCTATACTATTGTCAATCATAATTTTTATAGTAATTTCTGCTTACCTCTCTGTATGTTCTCAACTTAATTATTTTTTTATAGATCTTCATCCGAAAAGAAAAGCTTCCAATATTTAGTTTTGTCACACGTTTACACTATTTATGCTTCTAATAAAACTAACATATTACACTCAGAAAACGCTTTATTAAATACATTCTTTTAATCTTTATGTAGAAGGAAACCTTCTCTTTGTCCTTCCTTATGTTCAAGAATACTTGCGTGACCATTTTACCTTTTCCGTGTTTTTTCTCTATTTTTATTTTCGATTTTTTCTCAATAACTTTAGTTGAAGCACATTCTACTTACTCAAAGTTTATTTAATAATTGTATTTTTTCCGTTACTGTTTCTTTTATTGTCAAAAATTTACTGTAAATATATTATTTTGAAACACATGTTTTACACAGATTCACAAAGTCTAGAATTTCTGTTCAGAAAATGATTGTAACGTGGAGAAGAGTCGTGGGAAAATTACACATTGTTCTTAAGATGAATAAGGAACACTTCATTACACACAGGGTTTCACAATCAGATTCTAAATACTTGATATTTACATTTTAATCTTAACGATATTCTCATAACCAAAAGAGTAACGAGTGAAATATTCAAAGTACTTAATATATAGCGTGAAAGTATCCTATTCACTTTTTTATCTTCGTAATTGAAATGGTTAAATAAATTTTCTTTCAATGTTTAGAGTAATATCCCTCATCAAGCAACGTTCTATTAGAATCGATCGAACTTGAATATGTGTTTCAAAATATAATTCTGTTAGCGCGGAAGCGATTATTAACTTTTAGTGGACAGACGTTATAGAAATATGATGTGTAAAATGGTGTTTTTGAGCTGTGTTGGAAGATACCTTTAGCGTTATTAATACCAAGACACTTAGAATAATATTCTCTATAAAATGTTGTTTGAATTAAATAATTAAACGCTTTTCAGTCTTATTCATAACGAAACATCTAAAAATGAAACATCAGTCTTATTCGTAACGAAACATCAGCACTCAGGAAAAATGTAATTATGTCTCTGTTACGCTTCTAGTCCAGAAAAGGAGATAATTTGTGTATGGGACAGCAGATCGATACAGTGGTAAAGATTTCAATATTGAGAAAAGACAAACATACTCCTAGTTTTAATCACAATAAATAATTACGTAATGCTTTAGGATGTACGTTCAGCACCTCTGTTATTTTAACAATGTGGCATGTGGGGACGTCTGTCCGGCCAATTGCTAGAGTAAATTCATTGGAAACTGGTGAGACTAAAACGAAATCCAGGATGTCTAAATAATTTGAACGACATTCAGCAAGTCTAGTTGTAAGAAACGCGAAACTTTAACTGAGTGCTTCAAGAATTATTATACAACGGTACAAATCACGTCACAATTAATATCCACAAATAAAGCCACAAATACGAATATAGTTTGCTCGGACGGCAACGTTTATTTATTTTACCGCTAACAAAATATATTAATATTTAGACGATTCTTCTAGAAACACAGGTGTTCGTATAAATGAATATCTTTG
>JAGDQP010066875.1:0-11225 GCA_022664845.1 Lepisma saccharinum | reverse complement strand
TTCACTTCTTCATTCGTGACATCTGCTGATGTTTCTTCCACTACTTGTGTATTTCGGCTATTCGCTTGGTATTACTGTGAATTGGAGAGTCTTCTTCTTGATTATCTTTTGGGAAGAATTCTCACATAACGTTATTATTGTCTTTCGTCATGAATTTGTTAGCTGCCCATATACTTTTTGTGCTGTTGACATCATTGAATAATTAACGTTATCCATGACCAACCTATATGGGACTCCCCACTGGTCCTGGCAGATATTCGCTTCTAGATATTTCTCCCAAGTAAGCTTTTTATAATTAAGGATTTCATCATGATACTTTATTCGTAATTCACGTATTTAATTAGTCTCCTACCCCTTGTTACTGCAGCTTGTGAACTCTGATAGCTTTTCCTAGCGGCTCTAGTTTGTCTTCTTAGTCTGTCCAAGTAGTTGTTCCAGTAGGGGGTCCTCAATTTTGGTTGGGTATTCTTAACAGGTGTCGCCTGTTGGAGGGCCGTTTGGATTTCTTTCTCTACATTTGAAACCAGTATATTCAAATCTTCATCTTTATTAATTTTAATTTGGAGAAGTTTTAATATTATTTTTACCTTTTGCCAGTCTGCTGTAAATAAGTTTAATTTTGCATGCTGATTATTTGTTTGATCTAACTTTTGATATACAATATTGAAGGTAATTTTATGGTCACTCGTTGATATCTTGTCATGTACTTTCCAACTTTGTAACCTGTCTTCCATACTGGTTGTCGTCAATGTCAAGTCGATAAAGGATGAACCTCTGGGCCCCACAAATGTTGGTATTACACCGGTGTTATGGACGGTTAGACACAATTGTCCAACAAGATTTTCCAAATATTCTCCTTTGGTATCTAGTTGTGGCACCCCCCATAGGGGAGATTTTGCATTACTATCCATACACACTACCACGTCAGGCAGAGGGCATCCCTGGATTGCTTCTCTCAGCCTTTGGAGATGAAATTTAATATCCATTCTGTATTGAAAACGTGCATTAATTAACCAAAATGAGATATCACCCTGTCTAATTTTGATACAAGTTTGCCAATTATTACAGAACTGATGTATCTGTATAGCTTGAATATTTTTGTTCAGTATTGCTATTGCTGTCCTAGATTCTTCTCCACCCAGAGCCACCTTATAGGCCATTGGAACTGATCGAAACTTCCCTCTAAAGAGGTACGACTCCTGTAGGTTATTATATAAATTTGATAATCTTCAGAGATTTTCCTAATTTTCTCTGTTACCAATTTAGAGTGCTGAGAATTATTCTGCAAAATCTTAATTGTCGAATCATGAAGCATATCGGGTATGCACCAAAGCATCCACGCCCGATTTCAAAGGATCAAAGTAGGTCCTGCCGTGCACCCCAACAAGCTGCTTGTAAACATTATCTAGTCTCCATGAGATTCCTCGTCTCTCAAAAACCTCATCAACCAGATCTAACAGATCTTTTCCTCCCTGGGGAATATCATGGGACCGGAGCACAACTGCATCTACCTCTTCCAACATAGGAAAAGTGATTAATCTACCTTTTCCATGATATTCTCTCACTATTTGGTGAAGCGCTGTAGTCAGAATTTGAGCGTCCTCCAGGATTGCAAGCCTATAAACACGATTTGTTCTTTTGTAAATATGTTCAATTAAGAAATCATTACCGCTTGTACAATTTCCGTTTTCATTCTTCTGTTCAGCTTCATTTGAAATTGGGTTCTCAGTTACTTTTAGCTGATATTCACTAACAGTATCTATTTTCTGATCTCCCATAACAGAATTTTCTTTAATATAGTATGGTTCTTGGGTAGCATTTCCCTTGTCCATTATTCTTTCTTCGTTTACATGTTTCTCTTCTTCGTGTTTACGGAAGTTCTCACTAGTTTCCGGATGTTCCTCCTTATGGAAATACCAATTATACCTATCCTTCATTGACATGGTTTTCGATTTATCCTGTTTGACCTTTTTATTTGGGCTTGGTGTTGGAGTCAGCGGTTCCTGATATATGGTCAATTTTTCGTTCGATTCGATGCAGTTCCTTACGATTGGACTATTCTGATCTTCTTGATTCGCTTCAACCGCAGATATAAAGATATGCATTTCAGGTATTCTCATTGTTAGTGTTATTTTAGAACCACTTTCTCTTATACAGTTATAAGTGGTTGGAATCATGATAGTAGGTAATATTTTCCATTTGCCCATTCCAATAGCCGGCGACACCAAATGAAATTTATCTTGAATAATCTTTGTCCTTCTAATTGTGCACTCAATTCCTTAATTATTAACATAATGTCCTCTACGGCACTTTCCTTACTGGAACTCACATGGATGAATTTGACACCAAATTTATTAGTACTGTAATAGATTTTAATTGTTTTCCCATCAGATTGTAGATCAACGTTGCTCATATTCTCAATACTATCATTTTCATGTGTTTTAAGCACTGTTTCCGCTATTCCTCTAAGGAAAGTAGCCAAAGTAGGGATTACAAAGTGTATTATGTATATTTTCTTCCCTTTCAAGGTTAACGCGAATAGCTTTCCACAGTGTGAAGACACAAATAAACGGAATAGAAACTGATTTAATTCGTAACTGCTATCTTGCCTTCAAGTTTAACAGAGAATGCTTGCCGAGGGACGTCATCGCTTATAATCGTGAAGAACATAGCCCATAGCTAATTGTCAAGTTCATATAATGTAAATAAGTTAAAGTAAACTAAGTCCTAAAATTTACTTTAAATTTTCAATTACTCTGTCCGTATTAAAAGGGATGGAACCTTTATTCTTAATTCTAGCAGCATTCGTTTGGTGTGATTGAGAATTGGACCTGGCCCTACATAACCGGTCCAAGAGTTCAAAACTCAATTAGAGCATCACTGTACCTCTTTGCTCCCCGCTTCCATTCCACCCTTTTTCACTTCTCACCTGATATCAGTATATTTATGGATTGTATGCGCAGCAAATAAAACCAGAATTTTGTTCATATGTTGAGCTTTTTTCCTTAATTATATTGGATTTCTTATGTTTCTTCTCTTGAACCACAGCCCAGCATATGAATATTTTTTTCACAACCAATTTTAACAAAAATGCTGTATTAATTTAACAAGATTGCTATGTCCTTTAAAGTGGTTGAATGTATTTTTCTCTTTGTGTACGGTTAGCGTTGAAACTTTGTCTCTAGAGATTTTTAGTTTCCACTTCAAAGGAGTGCTACCTTTAAGAAAAAAATGCAGTTTCTATTACATAAAAGTCCCTTCTTTGTTTCGTTTGCTCTTCAATTAAAGAAGAAGGTAATTAGTTTTAGAACATCATAAACAGTTTTTTCTTCTTCTTGAAATCCAAGATCTCTTCCTTTGTAAAGTTAAAGTAAATGGTATGTTTAGTCTTCTTTTCTGGTTTGCTAAAACATTAGAGCCAATGTGATTAAAACTCGTTTATTGTACTCTAGAGCTGTTTTAGTCCTGTAATGTTTGTATTTCTTTATGCCGCATCAGAGGGAGAAAAATCTACTTTTTTTTAATAGGTTGAGGAAAAAAAACTCAAACAAACAGTTCATCTGCTTGATCTCCTGCGTAGCTAATGTTCGTGGTTGACCCAAAGATATTTCTTTTAATGAAAAGTTTAGCAATTAACAAAATGTTAAATACGTCACAGCAGTTTGGTTTTTACTTTGAAAAGAAAGGTAGTAATTTCAAGAAAATCTCTAGAACGAATGTTTCAGTTTCATGAAAGGAGGAAAGATTTGCTCTTACATAATGATCTTTTAGCTTGATTAAATTTCCCATTCATTTAATTTTATCATTACTTTCCGTTACTTATCTCCACCCAACATTACCAAATTAACCTCACAGTTTCCATTTTGGTCAATGGTTTGGTCTATAAAGCTTAGTTTCATAGTCTTGAAATAAATTATCTAATAAGTAAAAGAAAGTTCTAATGGTAAACCGAATTAATTCTCTTTAATAAAAGCGTATAAGGATAACGTAATTTTGTATAAATGCTTAATATATGGTGCCAAACATCACATAAGCGTTTGCTTATAAACGAGGAAAATCCTTACTTTTCTTAGGGTAGCTGCAAACTAGGAAAACAATTTGGAGCGAAGTAAAGGGGAGCAGGAAGGTGCCGTGCTAAAGCTACTGTATATTCATGTATGCTTCCTTTGTTCAGTCAGTGTGTGCGCCAGCACTTAGATATATGGATTATTATTATTATTATATCATAGAAATTTGACGTGTGTTTTAACGTTTTCAATTTCATTTCCACAACATTTTCCAAAACTGAGACGGTTATCTACACTTTTCCACAGTACAATTTTATCATCATCTAAGCTTTCTTTTAGAGAAAACTAATATTAATAACAAAACGTTAAGTTCATGTCACGACGCGTAGTATAATTTTATATAGCTACGGCAGAGTGATTTGTGTCGCTTTCTGCATAGCGTTACTGAGCTAATTTTCTCGTTTTAGATAGAATCCATAAAATTAAGAACCAACTACAGCTAAGAAGACGTTCTTTTTTCTCTTTTTATTTAGTCTTTAAAGTTAATGAACCTTAAAGACCAGGGTTTCACTATGTTAATGGTCTGTGAAACGTGTCGGTAAAAATGATTGTTAGAATGTTGTGCTTAGACGGGTTTCAAAGGCATAATCAGTGTGGCCGCTGACAGTCATTTGACCACGCAGCACCGTACTTTTATTGTTTAAATTGGTAGAGATTAGGATTTACTTTGGAGCTAATGGAGATGCTTAAATGAGATTTTAGGAATAAGACTCGAACATAAACATCCCTTTTCAATTCCAATGCTCAATAATCTCACAGAATCCGCGACGTATGTAATAATTAGAATACGAGAATGCAAGACAAAAATTAACAAAACACCGAAACAAAATCACTAAGTTCAGTTAATCGAATTATCAAGATTACCGGCAGGGTTTGAACATGTTAATTAATTATACAGAAAATATACCTGTGTTATCAGTCTCGGAAGTATACAAAGTGTAGATGGAGATGACTATATGATTCCAATTGACTTCTGGTAGGATAATCAATTCTTTCCTTGTTCTTCATCATTCGCTCGCGACTCTCTCTCTCCGAACTCAAAAATGGACCTCTTGATTCCTAAAATCCTTTCTTTAAAACCTTGTCTTAAGTCTTTATTGATTGATCATTTCTGTAAATATGCTGATCTAGTATAAGAATACGATACAATACAGGTTTGAGTAATGAGTCAAGGATAATTTTGTCATCTGTATTTCATGATTCTGACGCATTGATCACTGATGTATTTGAGGAATGAAAATTGTGGCTCATTTCAAAACTTATTTCTTTATTCATATCTTTAGACTTTCAATGCATCAATAAAAATGATTTTGACTAGCTTGAATTGTCAAAATTATTTTGAAACCTTTGAATACATACATTTATAAGTCACCCTGTATAATATTTGAGTGGATACGAATTAGAAACAAAAATTATAAAGGATAACATTGCAGAGTAAGTAAGTATTTCAAACTTTATTTAATAAGCTGATCAATAGTACATCACTATATCACTACTTATTACTACATTTATTAGGTCTTATTACCATATCAGGATGGGCGTAAGCCAAAGTACTGTTAATGCCAATACAATTATTTTATCTTATTTTACCTTATTAGTACATTAAGTCTACTAACAGGATTAGTAATAGTTTGACCAGGTTTCTTAACCTCTTCCTTCTGACCAGTATATTCAGTAATACATTACATGAATATCTCATGTGGATATGATACAATCAACAACTTATACGTTGTACCAAAGTGCAAGTAAGTTATAATTCCTTATAGCTGGTAAAATAGAGTTGAACCGCAAACAAATTGTAACAGAAAGTCTAGCAACTGTTTCTTTATGAAGAAAGTGTTATAAAAACGATGGAATAATGTTTACCAACGCCACTGTAGTCACACACACACACACACACCATCTTGGAAAATAGCTCCCATAACGAAATAGTTGGATTAAAATATTTTATTTTTTTTTTAACCTAACCGTAAATCTAAAGACTAACAACGTTTTCTTTATGAAAGAAGGATGATAAAAACGATAGAATAAAGTTTTTAACACCACTGTAGTCATAAGGCCGCTATCTTGAAAAAAAGCCGCCATAGTAGAACGTAGCAGTTATTTTATCTTTTATTGCTTTCTGAGACCGATCTTGTATGGAAAAAAGCTATGCCTATTTTCTATAAGTTGCGTACATGACACGTGACCAATCGAAATGTAGAAAATGAAAATAGTCTTTGGCCCGAGTAATTTGATATATAGTTGATTTTTTCTTCCAAACATCGGCAAGGTAGCTTATTCGGGACTTGAAATGAACGTGGAAGATTATGTATGGAAGGAAACAATATTTTATGATTTCTGGAGTACAGGTAGGAGGTGACCCTAACCATCTTTTGATATGTTGTAGAGCTATCTAAACTTCGTCTATTATCTTTTCCAGAAACATCAGCAATTTACTGTTATCGGCCCTTTTGGCATTGAAGTCTATGCGAGTGGACAATTTGTCTTGATTTTTGGACCGGGAGTGAGAGGTGATCTCAACTAGCTGTTGATATGTTGTAGAACTAATTAAGCTTTGTTGAAATCTTTTTGGGAAAACTTCAAAAAATCACTGGTTTAGGCATTTATACTCATGGATGTCTCTGAGACGAGACAGTTTGTCGTGATTTGTGGCTCAGGGGTAGGAGGTGATCTCAAATATCTTTTGATATATTGTATAGGTAGCTAAGTTCCGTTCAGAAAGCCCATAATTGTTTCCTGAAAAGCTACAGGTAGCTGTTTTCGGCACTTATACACATATAATTCTATGGAAGGGGACAATTTATCGCGAATTCTTGACCAGAGGATAGAGGTTATCTTAACTACATTTGAGTAAGTTGTACAGCTAACTAGACTAGTTTGAAAGAACCTGTAATCGTTGCCACAAACCATCGGGAAGATGGTCAACAATTATGCCAAAATGCGAAGACTATTTGTCAGAGTTTATGTTTACAGTTGAGTTAAAATTCCGATTATTTTTACTCGACTATTGCTTTATGACAGCCTTGTTACTACTGTCGGCTACTATTCTGGTTCTGGTGTAATGTTATCTAATCTTGTTTTCGAGTTTATTTCATCTAATCTCGGTGGAATTTAAATGAGAACTCTGAGGTAGGCAGTATAAAGTTTGCGGTGTGTTCGATATAATCCACTGCGAGACAGTTGCTCCACTCTATCTGAGGTCATTGTCTAGTTGGAGATAAAAAATCAAATTTCCTAAGCCCAATTTCCAAGCACCTTCTTTAAGATTTTTTTGCAAAATGGATTTAAATCCACATGTACTCACTCTGTCTTCTATAAATACAAGTTTTATACACCATTACAGACTATAGAACCACAACTTAGTCCTCCTTTTTTTACTCTGCCTAGTGTGTTCTGAGATACCATTTTGTACCAGGTGCGTAAATATGAAACCGGAATTTATGTACAGAAAAGACACAGTGATTGGATGACAATGCTAAGAACTATTTTATTCCAAGTATTGGCAATCGCTATCGATACATTTCTGCCATCGTTCTGGTAATGTGTGGATGCCAGGCCAAAAAAACTGTGCCTCTTGTGCTGCAAACCAGTCATCAAGCCATTCTTGTACATTTTCGTAAGATGTGAATCGCTGGTCAGCAAGTGCGTGTCCCATGGATGCAAATAAGTGAAAATCGGAAGGCGCCAAGTCTGGTGAGTAAGCCGCATGCGAAAGGATTTCCCAGTCAAACGTCTCAATCGTTTCCTTGACCGGTTTTGCTGTGTGGGAGAGTGCATTATTGTGAAGCACAATCACTTTATGTTGTCTTTGGTCATATTCTGGTCGTTTTTCCCGCAAATCTTGATGCAAATCGATCATTTGTTGTCGGTAACGTTAGGTATTAACGGGTTCGCCAGGTTTCAGCAGCCATTAATAGATCACTCCCTTCTGATCCCACCAAACACAAATCATTGTCTTCCGTCCATAGCGATTTGGTCTTGCAGTCGATGTCTCCCGTTCTCCTGGAGTTACCCATGATCTTTAACGCTTAGGATTTTCAAAATAGATCCACTTTTCGTCACCACTCACAATTCGATGGAGAAATGATTTCCTTTTGTACCTGGCGAGCAGAATTTCTCAAGTGGTTTTTCGGTTTTCCTGCTGTCGTTCAGTCAATGCATGTGGAACTCATTTTCCCACCTTGTGAATCTTGCCCATGGCTTTTAAACGTATGGAAATTGCTTCTCGTGTCACATTTAATTGATCCACGAGTTGTTGTTGCGTTTGAGCGTCATCCTCATCCAACAAAGTTTGCAATTCGCTGTCTGAAAACTTTTTCGGTAGTCTTCCACGTTCTTCGTTTCTCACGTCAAAATCGCCACTTTTAAATTTTGTAAACCACGCATATCACTGTGACTTACCAAGAGCATGATCACCGTAAGATTCGACAAGCATGCGATGCGATTCTGCAGCAGTTTTCTTCAAATGGTAACAAAAAATCAATGCTGTGCGCACATCGTAGTTTGTAGGTACAAATTGCGCCTTGTTCAACGCTATTAAACACTTTTACATGAAACTTGTCTGGTTGTCAGTTGCAAATCGTTATCAGCAGTCAAAACAAGCAAGTTGCGCCAATGACGCAGTTTTACGGTAACCACAGTGACAGCTAACGCCGTCTATGCACAAATTCCGGTTTCATATTTACACACCTGGTAAATGATAGCAAGGCCACGTAAAACGCCAGAGTTTCAAGAAGAAAATCATTTGTGAATTAACCAAATCAGAAAAGAATGTTATCAATTTGCAAATATGTTTGTATCAAAAACAATGACTTTGGGGAGAAAGTTACATAGTGAGATCAGAGCATGTTGGACATATACCGTGGTTATGGCCTAATATTGGTGTGGAGAAGATGCAACACTAAATGGTACCCTAAAAACTTGGTAGGAAGTTTCAAACATGGAGGAACAGGTGAAATGGTGTGGGATTGTATGTATAGAATACACAATGAGTAAGTTTGTTTTTAAATGTTTAGGAGGAAAATCTTAAAGAAAGTCCTGAAAAATTGGGCTTACGAAATATGATTTTTATTTCCAACAAGATAATGATCCGAGGCAGAGTGCATATAATGTTCTGCAGTAGATTGTATGGAACACGCCTCAAAGTTTAAACACTCTATCTCAGAATTCTCATTTAAATTCCGACCCGGCCGAATTGTTCGCTATGCTCAGATTTTAAGATTCTTACGAGCCACTGTAGTTTAAAGAACATTAAATAAATAGCAACACTGAATATTATCCTAATTAATGGACATTTTTTCTCGTTGCTAGGTACATTGTAGCAAATTTAACGACATTGAAACATAAGCTTATAGCATAATATTATTCTCATGTTTCATTACAGTCATAGTTATTTACTGAATTTCAACTTATTTTAAGGTATTTAGGCAGCTTTGGCTTAGGCAGATGAATTATGATAGGATGAAGAAATTGGGAGGAAACTGGAGCACCCCGAGAAAATCCACTCACACAGTGCTTGCCCACCACAAAGTCCACAAGACATGAGCGGGAATTGAACGGACGACCCCACGCACCAGAGGTGAGCGTTTTACCACCGAACCTCCGCGACCCCAATTCATATTTTACTCCAGATAACAATATAGGATATAATTATACAAATTAGGTGAAGCAAATTGATACGTACACACAGATATCTTTTCCAGTTTTTAGTGCATTAAAACTAAAACAGTGTTCTACATGTTGTGTACGTTTCAACATTTTGCCTTATCATCAAAATCATGAAAACCTATATTACAGTTAATATGTTGGAAGCATAGCAGAGGGACCGGCCTTTATAATGGCATACGAAACATTTAGATATGTACAAATTCAGTCTCTCTCTCACACACAGACAGAAACGAGGATGTGAAGTGTCTCATCTTACCTGCCTTCTCTTTCCTCAGTTTGAAACGACACTACACAACATTTGGATCATGACCAGCTTATTTCAGTAAAACCGAAATATAAAAAGCATATAGAATATTCACGCTCACATCAGACACTTGATATTAATTATAACCATTTCATGCTTTTTTTAAAACAAATATATCACCTGAACAAATCGATATATAGATGAGAGCGCCATTTGAAACACCCTTCTTTCCTTTTTTTGTGCAGTAAAACAGATGAAACTGATAGTCTACGATTATCTCGCAGGGACGCTATTTAATTTTATTCTATGTGTTTTTTGTTTGATACTGGAAGAATGGGGAAAACAAGTCAAAGGCTTTTAGATTTACAACTAGTGGTCTTGATTCCCATTTGTTCGTACCTCTTCATGTCTGTATGTAATGATACAAACGAGGCTGCAAGCGTAGAAAGTTTCATTCATCAGTTAACGTTGACAAATTAATTCGGAAACCGTCCCACGTTATCGATTTCTGCACGATCATTTTTCACTCTTAATCTTTTTCCGGCAGTTCAACACATCGACTCTTCTGTTTCCGTAAAATAGTACTGAAAGAGAGTGATAACAGAGGGAGCCACTGACCAATCACCAAGTCTTCTTTATTTTGTTCAGCCAATGACGTTAGTTTACCTTTGTTACTCTGTACTGAATAGCTACGCGTATCAAACTAGATGTCAATGCTAGTCATCGTGTACCAAATTTATATAAAGAAAATGTTTATAATAATCATCCATTTTCTGCGATTGTTATTATTATTTAACGCTTTCTCTTTCGAACGATTAGCTTCTAAAATAGTTTTGGACACTAAGGGTCAGTTCTACAATCGACCGCTAAGCTTCTAGTCAGCGCTAAGTTGAGGCCAACTCTCATTTTGCGTACTCTCATTGGCCAAAATCAGACTTGGCCTCAGCTAAGCGCTGACTAGAAATTTAGCGGTCGATTGTAGAACTGACCCTCAGAAAGTAATAGGACACGGTTGAGTGCGGAGCCTGTGTTACTTGTTACAGCGAATGTAGCGTCTCAGACAGCCACAACAAAGAAAGTTCCCTAAGAAATAAAGAAAAACGAACTAGTACTTGCTATTTCGAACTCCTCTAATTTTGCCGTTTTGAGGGCCATTTTGCGTCGACCACTTTTAGGACCACCCGGCTCTGACCGGCGTTGGTCTCGGCAACGGCTGAGACATGTCGACTCCTCCCACCCCAACT
>JAGDQP010066874.1:1139-11225 GCA_022664845.1 Lepisma saccharinum | reverse complement strand
CCCATCATTACTCGTCCCACAACAAACATGCCACGAAGATTTGTTGAAGATTTTCTTTACGAAGGAAAATCGGAGTTTTACTAGAATGCAGAGTTATTACCCAAACATTCCTGTTGAATGTGAGCTGATGGTAGTTTATCATTATATTTCATCAGATGAGCTGAATGACTACTCCTAACTTGTTCTTAAAATCGAACCCAGGTACTTTGATTAAAAAAGTACTAGCTAAGCCGCTCATCAATCAGAGGTCTGTATTTTAAAAGTACGGTTCCTTCATCTCACCAAAAATGAATTATACCATGTCATACGAGTTTCTTCAACAAGTGCTCGAGGGGAACTACAACAGAAATTCAAAATTGAAATTTTTAAGGAAAAGTACGTTATTATTGTCAGTTCCAAACGCGGCTTATTAGAGTCTCAGTAGAAGCTCTTGACATCCACTAAGGATTATCTGTCTTAATGCCATCCCATTTCAACCTCACATATTTGTATTGTTTGTGGTAACCAAAGCTCCCCCTTAGTTCTACCACCCTGCTGAGCGAATCCTCAAATTCTGCCTTCAATAATAAACGCAAGGAAATATCCGCAGTACTATGAAGGGAAAAAGAAAAAAATAACATGTCTTAGCTTCTAATCCCTCTCCGATATATAATTTTTTTTACTCTCGACAAGAGATATCCGATACTACTGCTGATGGAATCTTTTCACCTGTCCTTCAAGACGAAATGAGCGGTAAGCTACTGGGCATAAGAGGACACGAGAGAAAAAAAGGCGGCTTGTAATAGAGCATAAAAGAATCTCCCCCTCCCCATCACCTTGAGAACATGAAGATATCTCACATAGCCAAGGACCACAGGTAGCTGATTTCCCTCGCAGATCCCGTTACACCAAGGTTGCAATCTTCCTTGGAAAACAAAAGAGAGCTATAGGTAAAAGGACGATGGGGGTGGGCGGTAAGAAGCAACGCCAAAAACGGGAATAGCGGTGAAAAACACCTCCAAAAAATATGTTTTGTTCCTTCTTCTTCTTCTTCTTGCTTCTCCCCAAACTCTTATCCAAAGAAGATTGATTTTTGTTGTACTACATTGTTTGAAGGCAACAAGATACAAGATATGGTTAGTGTCGACAAATTGATGATTTTTTTTTTCATTCTTGCTTCCATGCCTTACATTTCGCTGTCATGAGAGAAAGCTTTGTCATCATTCTACATTTGTGACACACACACACACTCAAGAAAGACAGAGAAAAAGAACAAGAAAGAAAGAAACAGAGAGAAACGAACAATATGTGAAGAGACAGGAATTTTGGGAAAAGTAGGCCAAAAGTACAGATTCTTCCTGAGAAACAAAATTTAGCTTGTTAAATGCAAGAAAATACGCTTTCATTCACGAGCATCCCCCACCCCCCAAACAAACAAAAAAGTTTGAAATCTGTGCGAACTAAAATCAAGGAGCTTAAAATACACGGTGAGACAATTAAATAACAGGGAACTGTGTGCCCTTCGCATCCTGTTACTAGGTCAAAGTAGTGCGTGGTAATATCCGTTACTATGCACTCTTTCCAAAGTGTTAAATTTTGCTTTGTCCGTGAGCAGCAGTAACGAGAAAAATAACACTTGTTGCGTGCATATCGTCAGAAATTTAAAAAAAAAAAGTTCAGTTATCAATTTTTATTGTGAAAGGCAGGGGGGAGGGGGGATGGAAAGTTTGGGCAATAATTTGTCTCATCAGAGCTATCAGACGAAACATCTATATTTAGAATTGCATTTGAAGAGGTAACACGCAAAACCTCGCGTGTCCATTTTTTTTTATAAAAAGAAAGCTTTGTTCTTTTTAAGACCTTACTGAAGAGCTGTAGTGAAGCATCCAAAGTAATTTTATCATATTACAAATTATGGGATAAGTACATTTTTCAGAAAATCATTTTGTATTGTTTGATGCTGTTCTTTATTCAGGTCTTAAAACGAACAAAACTTTTTAAAATAAAAAAATGGACATTTGACACTTTGCTTGTTACCCCCTTCATTTCTTGTTGTTTTCGAATCACAAAAAAATGCACAGATTCTTGAAAGTTAGTTCAATTTCTTCTTTCACTCCACTCTTACTGTTGTGGTTTCTGTTGTTCCATATTGTCTGGGCTGTATCAGTCTTCTTCTCCCGCGTTTTCCCCCTTCAAATTCAAACTTTAATTCTGCTGTTCACAATACAATCTCTGCATACGTTGCTAAACAATGTCTTAACCAATTTCCTTTATTATTTTCTTTTGTCTTCACCTATTCTCTCCAACAAGTCTTCATTCCGTCCGTCTCCTCCAGAAACACATTCCAAAAGCTTGTAATCTTCTTCCATTACTGTATCGTACTTTCTACGTTTCATTATTGGCTTTCTAGTCAGCTATAACCTAATCCCAATGTACATGATTTGTGAGGGATGACATCGCTCGACGAGTTAGGGATTAGGGAAGATGCAGTCAAGGCATGATTCTAGGTACCATCACGGCATTTGCCTGGTATTGCTGAGAAAAACATTGGACAACTTCAGTGACACTGACCAGCGTGCTTCCCTACAGTACCGATCCGATACTCATGATTGTGGGCACTAGATCGGTATGTTGCGTAAGCCATGTCTCAGTTCCATTTAAATGAATACTCCATTAAAATATTCAGTCAAGCTCTTTTCTGAATTCATTTTTTACCATAGATCTTTTTCCTAACTTCCTCTTTCACACTTTTAGTTTCTTTATTATATTTCATATCCTTTATTCCTAACTTCTACTACTTTATATTTGAATCTTAATCCTTCTTGTCTATCGATTTTAATGTTTTCATCAACTTTATTTCTTTGTTCCTTCTATTTACTCAACAGTTATCCTAATTTCGTTAGACGTTCCAACATTTTCTTACTTCATTCTTCGATCTCTATACAAAATAACAATAACACAAGCTGCTAACCTATACTCCCATTGCCGTTATCACCCAGCCACCACTCATATAGAAGCAGGAACCTAAGCATCTTGTCATTGGCTGCTGGGGACTGTTTAAGTATATGTGTTTTAACTTTCAAAAGTTTTTACTTATAAGTGTGTTTAACTTTTTGTTTACTTATATGTGTTTCACTTTTAAAAACTTAAAACTTAATTTTAAAACATGTACTGCTATGCATTTAAAAGAGATCTGAAATCTTTGACGGAACCATGCTGCCGCAGATATATTGTTAATGGTATTGCAATTATCAAACTCTAAAGTTCACTTTTACCACGCTTTCGAAAGCTTATAGCGCCGAAACGAAGCATTTGTGCAACACCCTGTATAAAATATAAAAAAAAATATTGTGTTCGTAATTAGCTACTGGATGACGATTACGTTCTTGGTGTAAGCGGTAAGGTTCGATCCTCGAAGAGAGCTTCACATTTCAGTAATGGAGCAAAATTGTGATTCCAATGAAAGAGCTACTTGAATTAAGAACTAGGGATTCCGTTTAGAAAACCAGATCAATGTGATGATGGGGTAGTCGTTGTGCTGCCTACGTGACACTCTCTTTGAACGGAATCCGCCAGCAAATCAAGGTTCAAATAGGGTGTCAGTGACAATCAATTTAATTTAGCTGATTTGTAGCGAAGAACACGTTCAACATTTTTCTTTACATGATTTAGGGGTCCGCGGAATTACAATTTTTGTCTTTTCGGGCAGGACTGGGACGGGAAGGGTACCGAGCGGCCGGGGCTCAATGGTAGAGCGTTGGCTTAGCATTCGGGAAGTCCTGAAATCGATTCCAGCGGCAACCATCTGACTGAGGTTTTTCCAGGGGTGTTCCTCAGTCACACCAGGCAAATACTGAGATGGTACTTTCAATTTAGTCGACACCTTCTCGCATCCTTCCCCTCCGTAATTCCGGCCTGGGCCTTGGATACCTAGAGGCCATCAATAATTCCTATTGAATTCAATTCAGTCTCTTGAATACCCGACTTTTCAGGATTTTCATATTGGTAAACTCTCGAAACTCGGCACCTGAAACCTCCCGAAAGTGGAGATCGGGACTTTCCCCGACTCTCTTCCCTAAATTACGGGTACCTGCACACCCCTCGAACTGCAAACGTTATAGAGATTTCAATAAGGGTAAGAGACACGAACTCATACTGGATTTATGTGGATGTCAGGAATGTGATTTTCCTTTTAATCTGAACAACAAAAAAATTGGCGTGTGTCTCAAATTTCAATTCATTCTTAATATTTTCTCCCCGTGAGACAGTAATTTATTGTAATATGTATACACATCAGTGACTTCTCAAAATGAATACCACAAAGAATGTTTTGGCTGTACAGGAACCAACAAACAGAGAAATGTTTCGGGGACAAGGCCGAAGAGACAATTTTTATTATTAACATCAATTCATTCCACTTTTGAGCGTCAAATCTATTTTCCTCCAGAGACTCAAAGAAGCCCAAAATATAAATGCTCTGTTTTTACGGTAGTGTGTAGCTGGTATGCCCAGCAAGAGGAACGACAGGGTGCTTGGGGGGGAGGTGTTATCGAACCAGGTCGTGAGAGGAAGAGGGGTGGAAGTAGCTTGACGGTACGAGAATTGTGAATAGAAAGAGGGAAGTACAAGAAAAAAAGCATAGCACAGCAAAGGGAGTTTGGGCGGTAAAAAGTGGGGGAAGAGGGTGATATATCTGGGAGAAAATGGTGGAAAGGGGGTCGCATTTAAGGAAGGGAGACAGCAAGAAGAAGAAGAAGAAAAAAGAACGGTGTTGCGGAACACATCACCTGGACGATACCAGGTATCTAGGGGGACCTAAGGGGAATGCGGTGGCTGTGTACAATTGTTCCACGTCTGTTGAAAGGTCACAAGGGTTGCGGGTCGTTTTCGTCCATTTGGACATAAATCACACAGCAGAAGAGGAGGACCCAGGACAAGACCAGGTGTGCTCGTAACTTGAATCCCGAGCAGAAAAGGAGAGGGATAGAGAGAGAGAGCTTTCTTCATACAAATCCCTCCGCACACATCAGTGAGAGAGCGTAGAGAGACAAGATTCAAAATGAAACCACTCTGAGCTTCCTCACCTCTCCCAACTTGTCGTATATATATATATATTCTTCCTGTTCCAAAAACGCTGAAGGACCGGCGTGCCCACGCTCAGTGTCGCACCGTCATGTAACGGGAGAAATATGGTCCTCAGAGCCTTTTGGAGAGCAGAGCATCTTTTCTTTTCACAAAGTTGGGTGCAGGGAGGGGGAGGGGGAGGGGGAGGAAGTGGCAAAGATGAACGTCATAGCATAATGGGAAGTGGATTACAGAATTCAGAAAGTAAAACGAGTGCTTTTATTCTGCATCCTTGCTCTCTTTTATTGGGGAAAAAATCGACGTATCATTTTTCCTGTTCTTAATTCATATTAGGGGCAAAAAGAGAGAGGACACATAATATTTTAAAATTACTCAGGTTAATGGTATCTGTCTAAGTTGGCGTGTGTAGTGGAAGGGGGGGGGGGTTATTTGACAGTAAATCAACAAAATAAAGATCTCTTTTGTAATTTCTGTTGGAATTTTTATTCCACACAACATTATCTCCTTTCCTCCGGTTCATCGTTACCAGCCATTCTACAAATTATAAAATTATGAATGGCTGTAAAAAAAAAGAAAAAAAAAAGAGTCATGAACAAAATATCAATTTCACGTATCTTCTCAATATCTGTTTCTTTACAATTCTTAGTTTCCTTTTCCATTCTCCCACAATATTTTATATAACGTAAGGGTATTAAAAATGAAATGGCATTGGAAACCTAGTCACTGAATAGACTAGAAGAGTACAGGGAAAGAACAACCAATGTCCATTT
Organism: Lepisma saccharinum; assembly: GCA_022664845.1. Taxonomy (NCBI): domain Eukaryota; kingdom Metazoa; phylum Arthropoda; class Insecta; order Zygentoma; family Lepismatidae; genus Lepisma; species Lepisma saccharinum. Next base: position 5,391 of record JAGDQP010066874.1, on the reverse strand, counting down.
TTCAAAGTTGTGATAAAACCCTTATTTTAAAATGTAAACACTTGAATTTAAATTTATCTTTGACCCTCTGGCATATTATGGGCAAAGTGTCTAAAGACCAAAAAAGAAATTGAAATGGAAATGTGTGTTCTCACAACTTTCAAAAATTGACTTTGATTCACGTCACTTGGAATCGTACTCACTATCCGTTCTTACCAGGGGGTTGCTGCACTGCTAAGCTCTGAACAAAATCAAGTTCTGTGATTTGAATAAATTTCGAAAGTTTCAGGTAAAACCGTTTAACTGTGCTTGTATCGAAGTATAGAGCACTTCACGACAATGAAGAATTTTCATCACAGAATTTGAAGAAAGATTTTTAAAATATTGTCTATTTATTTTTAACCAGATCAATGTCGTAGATTACTGTGAGTTTCGAAACTGTGTCTAGATCGCGAATCCATAAGGAGAAAAGTGACAATTGTGGCTTCATGACTCAGGCTTTAGGCTATCAATAAGACGACTAGAGTTCTATCCTTGATCCCGCCAACACGTTTATATCTTCTCTATGAAACTACAACTTCTTATTAATGCAATCTAACGTGTAAAAAACGCGCTTGTTCTGTCACATTCAGAGTGAAACAGAAATGATCTAAAATTGAGTCATTTTATGTGTACACCAAAAATGTACAAGAAGTGAAGTTTTTTCAGTGCCTTCGCAACTGAGTCCGTAAACAAATTCAAGTCCAAAAATTCAACAAAATATTCATATTTTATACAAAATCATGTTAAATTCCGAAGTAATAACATTGTTGTATTATATTTTGTTACATATAAAAGATTATTTTTAAAACAAATCCATGTAACTTGTATTCCTTTGCTTCTGAATCCATGAAATTATATTAAAATACATTTTACGTGATTGTTAAGTATTAAACTGCCTGTAAGTTATGCAACTTAAATGACACAAGTTAATGGCTCGTTGCGCAGCTTCAAGGATAATTTGACGAAAAATATATATTTTAAAACATTATAATAAAACTTTATAATTAATTCTTGTAGTATTTAAAAGTTCTGGATAAATATAAAAAATAATACTAAGCTTTCTTGAAATCGTTCGCTCCTCCAAAAGAAGCAGCTTAAATATAAAGAAATAAATAAAAGTAAGTTTCAAATCTGTAAAGTTAAGACACTACATTACGAGCAACATCTCCCCTCCCCCTCCTTCGTCCCATTCTTCACCACACATTTTAATTTTTTTTTGAAAATTGGAAGCAGCCGAAAGACAATATAGCAGATTTACAATTCTGGAGTCTAGGGTGCAGACAGAACAACAATATAGTAAATTTGCAATTCTGGAAGTTAGGCAGGATTGTATTGTAGTTGTGGAGCTCTGTGATGTGATAGACGTTAAAATAAGCTTTCAGCTGTGAAATTTAATTCACCTCAAATTTTGACGTCATAGCGTGGGCTGTTAAAAATTATCTGAACTAAATATTTAAATTATTTATAATATGTATCATTTCATTTCACAGAACTCCACAAGAAAGCTATATATCAGTACAAAATCCTGCCTAGTTTCGAAAAATTGCTATTTTGTCTTTGGTCCTGGCACATTATTTTTTGAATCGAAAGAAACACTGCAAGGATGAGCGTGGAGGCTGTTAAATTTGTGCAACTGTAAACGACAACTACTAACGTTTAGTTCGTTGAGAGAGTGAGAGAAGGGGAGATGGAGGGAGGAGTGAGAAAATGACGAAACTCGGCCATACCATCACGCACAAACTAATTGTACTAATAAAAATAAAAGATAATACAGGAGAGTTTTCTAGTTGTCAAGGAGAGAGAAAGATTTTTGTGGGTGACGATGGCGATATTGAAGATGACACAGCTAGGTAATTAGGCTCTTGCAAAGAGCATGCTGGGAATACCGCCTGCTGCGCGACCTCGCGCAATGGACGCCGGGAAACAACGCTATTGTACAGAAGCTTTCTCCCACCTTTTTTAACGTTTATTTCTCTCTCTCTTTCTTTCTTTCTTGCCGTCCTTCTGTACTAACTACCATGATCGTGTATGCGTTTTCATCTCAAGCATAAGCACTAGAGCAAAAGGGGGAGAATTTGTTATGGAAAAAAATCCTTGGGTGTTATTGTGGTCTGGTGAATCAACACATTTAAGATGCAGTGAGGGATGGGGGAGAATTTTTTGTTATTTTTTTTTACACTCGTCTCTCCCGCTCTGTCATGGCTTACTCATGATCTTTCATATCTCTCTCCCATGTTGAGATGGAATGCTTCTTTTTCTTTCTTTAATTCTGGACCACAATGTTATTTCGTATCGGAAAAAGACGAAGAAAGCATTTGAGAGGGAGAAGCTACAAAAAATAATAATAATAATAAAAAAAAGAGTTTGTTTTGGAAGTGGGGACGGCGGAATGATAGATAATAATACATAAGAGAAAGCTGTGGCATGTAACGAGAAAACATTCGAAGCATTCCGATCATATGGAATGGAATCTCGTTCACTTTCAATAGCCTTGTTGCCAAAGTTCTATTTAGACGTTCAGCTTGCTTGATGTATAGATCTGCACGTTGCCTTGGCCGGAGAGCAAAAAAAAAATAATCACGAAATTAAAAAAAAAAAAGTAATTATAAAGTGGAAGAAAAGAATAATTATTAGTAGTAATTAATTTTCACATTCGCGTAACAGCTTTTCGGTGTTTGAATATGTAAGTTATTTAATTAACTTTATTGCATTTTTTTCAAAAGATCTTCGTTGTTGACGAATAAGATCAATGATTTACTCTGTGCTTCCAGAAAGGAGTCTTATCTGCAATAGGGTGTTTCAAAAGTCGAGCAGCATATAAATATATATATTAAATTATTGATAAAGAGTACGAAAAATGAATATTTAATATTATAGTAACCGTTCAATTGTTCGCCATTGCAAGCAGTTGTCGACACATGTGAAGGTCATGTAAAATCTGTTATATAAATTACCAGAACTATTGAATATTCTAAGAATAAACCTGCATGCAAGAATAGCAGTAGAAATACAAAACGTGCATCACACGCATGAGACGTATCTAAAAACAATAAAGATTTGTACATAGTCAGATGGATAGGTAAATACATTGATAAAAACAATTGCTTTTATACGAGTTTGAGCTTTCATTTGAGTCTTTGAACTTCTCTTAAATAATTTATTAACGTGATGTTTACGAGGAGAGTTATTTTACTTATTACATTGATAAAAACAACTTTGGTTTTATACGAGTTTGAGGTTTCATTTAAGCCTTTGACTTTATCTAGAAAAATGTTATACAATACTGAATTCTAGCTGACCAAACGTTTGTTTAGTTAGTACATTCGAAAGTCATCAAACAATAGTTTGTCAATTTCACTATGAATAGCCACCTGAATAGCATCCTTCTACTAACAAATGTTAACCATCTCCAATACTTTTGTGGATACTAGTTCGGTTCCTGTAATCTCGGTTGGTTCTCATGTACTTTGTCGTCTTCTGTTCGAAGCTGAAGACTTGTACAGGAGTATGCATCTCCATCGTTTGTCATCAAGAAGGATGCTCCTTCTGCTGATATAAATTTACGGTTTTTCATCTTCCATTTTTGATTCCTTTGCATCATCTGCCAATTTTCTCCCCGTTACCGTTTTCCTTCAGATTAGTAAGATAAGATAAAATGAATTTTATAGGCGGTAACAGCACTATGGCTTACGCCCTTCCAGCCTTTAGATTAGTATGTCTTACCATTAGAATCTCTGTGGTTGTGGAAAGATCTGGCTTTTTCTTTTATACTGCTATTTCTGGGAATCAGATGCTGCCGATCTCTTGGGCGCCTTTCGAGTCATGGTGTTTGAAATAAGAGCTTTATGTTGTGTCAATCTTTCTGCAGCTATATTATTATTATTATTATGTTGTTTTCTTTTCGGATATATCATACATCATGTTGCTGCTATGGTTGTCGCTTTGCAACAATGGCGAAGTTTAGTGTCGCAATTCTAGCTTTTATGATTAACATTGTACTCTATTTGGTATTAGAACCCTTAACTGCAGAGAGGTGTATTTAGATAAACCTATGTATTCTTTTTTAGGTTGTCGTCAGTTCGATTACAGCTCATGTCATGTGGACTACACATACACACATGCATTCATACTAATTAAAGGGCATAATAATATTTAGAATAGGGGTGTGTACACAACTTTTGACGTAGAACTACATCTTTGTTTGCACTAATATAGGTATATTCGGGGTGGT
>JAGDQP010066871.1:0-11226 GCA_022664845.1 Lepisma saccharinum | reverse complement strand
AACTGTTACTATTTCTTCTTGAATGAGCCAAAGAATTGTGAAGAATGTACGCTATGCACAGCACGAAAAATGCGCAGTTGGCACCCTCTATTCCTTTTTCTTGTTTCTCTAGTCTACAAGATTGAATGTTTCCTTTGTTGTGTCTAAGCGACAACTCACTTAGTAAAGAGAACGATGGTAAAATACAGATTTGAGATATTTTATGACGCGAATTCTGCATTAGATGATAACATTAAAGGTACCGGTAATCATTAAGAAGATACACTCAACGTTACACGTATATCACCAAAATGTGGCAATAAAAGCTGAATGATGTGGTACAGATCCAAATATGTATGTACCAATTTAGGGTTTTAAAAGTATAGAACGACACCCTTTAATATTCAATGATGAATTACTGGTAGTATGACTTCTTCATTCTGTAGTTTTGCTTATTGCAAAGTCCTTTAAAGACTATAGTCGATAATGTACACACTACTACAAGGGTTCTCTTTGGTTTATGTCGATTTTTGCATAAATATTGCAAAACGCCTTAAAAGCTGAACACATAGTATTTTTGCACATATAGTGGGCATAACTGCATAGAAATGGCATCATTGGTTTCATTTATTATTGTGCTTTAAGGTTCAGGTAAGTAGTAACGAGCCCTTAAACATCATGCACGTTCTAGACGATATTCAAGGTTACATAGAAACCTTCAAGGAGCTTTGAAAAGTATATAATCAGTACTTCTGCCATACGTAGCCGGTTCTTACAGTTAGAGGACGTAAAAACAACAGTTCCTTGATATGTCAAACCCTGAATATTTTGAGCACATTTCCTCAACAACAACCCATCAAAAACTCATGCAGGCTAATGTAATTACATGAAGATAAATAACACAGAAGCACAGAAGATTTTTCTAATTATTTATAGATAAAATTAGAGCTCATATGACTATTGTGTTAATGATGCCATTGACAAACCATTGCTAATTTTTCTTCAAGGTGCTAACAAGAGTCAGTTTATTCCACAAATGGACATGACAAAAGAGGTGTTAGAAACAGTAGAAACACTGTAATTTCATAAGAATTATTCAAAGATATCCTACAACCGTTTTGTACATTCATCATCTATCTACAGAGCTTCATATTAAAATGTTTTGCTAGAATAACCTGTTAAGAAATTTTGCGTACCAATCTTAACAAGTCCAGTTCAAAATCAAGTTTTCTACAAAGTACAAGGGTCATTTTTAAAGTAAAAATTCTGTACCTCGAAGGTAAACTGCACTCTTTCTTACCAAACTCTAGCTCAGCGCATAGTTTTGTAGATTTGAGCACATTCTTCCTGGAAGTGGACACAACAATGTCACTGTTTGTTTTGTAGTAGAATTGGCAATTGATAATACAATACTATGTCTCAAAAAATTTGAAAGAGCGTGCTCAAATCAACAAAATTATCCACTGAGTTGTAGTTTTGCAGAAACTGACATAGTGCTGTTTACCTCCAACGTACAGAATTGTTTTGTGATAAACTGAAAACAATTTATTGTAACTCAAAATTTTGTTTCTACAATGAAAAATATGTCTTAATATATTTCAACACAATCCATCAGTGACATCCAAGCGCTTTTAAAATCGGGAGACGAGCTTGAAGATCTACTTGTTGAAGACCTCCACCGACTGAGTGATTGCTCGTTGAACCAATCGGTGATAGCTTTATGAACGTCTTAATCAGTCAACATGCGTTTTCCGCTCAAAATTTCCTTTATTTTCAGGTAAATATGAAACCTATATGAAGCTAATAAATTATTATTATTATTGTCCTATTTCGTCGAATGTGCCCATCAGCAGCAGTTTTCAATTCTCCGAATTTCGCTTCTTCATGCATACTTCGTTGAATAACCGACATCATTTCTGTGCATTTACCTTGTTCATTACACATTCTCCATACACTTCAACTATAACTTCATTCGCACTAACTTTGAACGATGAATTAGTACAAGGCTAAATTTCTTCCCTGCCTTGGGCTTTTGCATGTGTGAAAAACTCAGATCTACTCGTAGCTTCTCGTAGATTAGTATAGTTGGAGAACTGGGCTCTACTACTACATAACCCCCACCAAGGAATTAGACGTGTACTAAATTTTAGTGCAAAGTTAGCGCTAATAAAGTATAGGTGTCAATGAGTTTCAGCAAGGTGAATGTTTCTTGCATTTTAAGGAACAAATCAACATTTGATTCTCACTTCGCAATCGGCGTAATTGCTAATCAATGTTGTTAATGAAACGCTACTGAGAAATAACAACTGAATGCACAGAAAAGCTGGAAGCTGAATGACAGGATTACATATTTCCGACCAAGTTACAGTCCGAAGTATTGACTTGCGTTCTTTGTATATGAAGACAACAGGAAAAGAACATGCGTTGTCTATTTTCTTCAATTTACAGGAGAGCTTTCAAAAGTCCACAATTAGCATTGCGTATAACTGTACATCAAATAAAGATTTATTTGTAACAGATAGACTATGGACATGCTCTTCATGTATGATAGTTTGTTAGCAAGGCCTTTCAAAGATCAAAAAGACAGTCCTATTATCTCAATTTCGCCAAAAATGGACAAAGCATGTTCTTTCCCTGTGGTCTTCATATGCAAACGAGTCTTACCTTTAAACTTGACTCTGGTAGTTTTCAAGATATGCAGGTTTTGTTCAAAGAAAGCAATCGCGGTCAATGCAGCGTCTGAGTATCGTTTTGTCTAGCGACCGGAGTCCTCTATTTCTTAATTCAAATAGCTGTAAGCTGGCATCATGACCCTATCATGGTGCTGGGGCAACATAGAAATTGGACCCACACTCCCTGGGGCCGTTCGCTCCGAAAGCAAGTGATAACTGCTTGGATGAGAACGAGTTCGAGTAAAACGTCCATAAATTGTTACGTAAGTTAAACATGTTAAGAATTTCTTATAATAGACAAGTCTTCCACAGTACAATGCCTAGATTATTGTTTTTTCGAAGTCTACGTACTTGAGCGTTTATTACTCAATGTATGGCATATAATCTGTTTCTGACACAGTGATCGTATATTTTGACTATATTGGCACCTGTGATCTAAGTTCAACTTATATCTGATCACCTCAACATAGAGGAATAAGAGTGTATACTGTGGCTTCTCCAAATGATTACTTTAAAGTGCACGTTTTGCTATTTATATTTGTCATTAAGATGAAGTTTAAAATGTGAACATGAAATATAAAAATATGTATTATAATCAAATCAGATTTTATGTAACATTACATATTCTTATCAATTGTAATGAAGAAGATCACAAAAGTCTAAACATTTTCCCATCTCAGGAAAGTATTAATAACATAGCGACCAAAGATTGTGTCCCAGCATACGTCAGGTGTGCCTGGGAAAAACCACCAATCGTAAGTAAAGTTTGATTCCAGTATTCGGCTTGACTTCCGCTGATGGAAATGCTGCCCGTTATTGACAGGAAAATGTGATAGAAAATAAAACATCACAGAACAGAAAAGTTGAAATAGATCGATCATTCATTCACTTCCAAATGAAGACATTATGATGCAAGTGTTCCTCGCTTTACAGAAAAACGAAATTTTAGCTTGAAATGAAAAAAATCACATCGGATAATACTTTAATTAAGACCCATTAAAACCCTGCCTACTTTTGATTCTACCTCTTAAACCATTTGAAGATATGCAATTCGATGTTTACAAATAGTTCCTCTCGGACATCAAAGCATACATTGTTTATTTCAGTTTGTTTACTTCGATACAAAAGTATTTAATTCGATACTTGAAAATTGTACATTTTAAAAGAGCCCCAATTTGATTGGCAGAGGGTAGCTATCACGACTATACACAACTTTTATTTCAAAATCACCATTATTAGGAGGGTGTGTGTGTGTAAGGAAATTTCTCCGTGTTATTAAACGATGCATACGATGTTCAAGGAGCAACAACACACAGGACTGCTTGTTTAATTGGTTACTTTGCTGCTTTGAGAGAGCGAAACTTACAGTGTTGCAGTACTTTAAAAATCATTTAAAAGTAAGTACACCTATTGTTACTACTATCCCTATTAAGTTTTGTTATTAAACATTTGTTATATGTTCGTTTTGAACTCATGAAATATTTCACACACACGTACACAAGCGGAAGGATAAATAAAATAACAATTGAAATTATTTGAATATATTGTTTGCAACTTGGTTTCCTCTCCATTAGAATTTTACATTTGAAATCAGGTCCAGCTACAGATTTCCAAATCTAACTTTTAGAATTAGTCTTCCAACTATTTGTATTGATGAAATTTTTATGCTCCTGGGTCGGAGATTGCTGAACCATGTGGCGAGCAAAGGAGAACGACACACCAGCTCTTCTCACTATATCCACCTGGCGTCAACATCGGGAAGTTATTGCGTAGAATGTACTTTAATTTCGAGTGCAAGGATGATTTTGTTCACCAGTTTTGGCCTAAAAACTGGTACGTCATTTCCGGACAGCCACAGTCGGGGGGTCCTTCTTCCGGAGCTTTCAAAATTAATGCAATCGGGGTCCATCCGGTCTTCTAACAGGGTCCATCCGGTCTTCTAACAGAAGTCCATCCCATAATTGTAGTAGTCTTGAAAACAATTTTATTAGTGAGTTCCGAAGACATCATCATCCATAACAGTCAAAGTCGGGAGTTATTGGATAGCAGTTCTATCTTCCGGAGCTTCCAAAACCGCTGCAATTAGAGTTGTCGTTTCTAACAGGAGCCCACCCGGAAGTCTTCTAATTGTAATAGTCTTGGAAGCAGTTTCATCAATGAGTCCGGAAGACATCACCATCCGTATAGCAGTGGGGGTGGGGGTGGGGGTTATTGGATAGCAGTTTCACCTTTGCCCTATCATGTTTTTTGCTTTCAAAATGGCTGCAATTGAGGATGTCACTTCTAACAAAAGTCCATTTGGGAAGTCTTATGATTGTTGAAGCAACCATTCGGAATGGTACGACCATCCAAAGCAATCATAGTAGTGGGTTATTGGATAGCAGTTCCATCTTCCGGAACTTCTAAGACTCTGCAGTTGGGGTTGGCGCTTCTAACAGCAGTCCATCTGGGAAGAACAGCTACAATTAGAGTCCGGAAGACACAACAATCCATAGCAGTCACAGTAGGGTATTTCGGAGGTTCCAAAAGGCTGCAATTTGGGTTGTCACTTATAAGGAATCAGAATATTGCCTTTGAGAACATTATTTTTTTGTCCAGAATTAATGTTCATAAAGACTGCGTTACGTTTCCTTCTTGTTAACTGTTTGTTTTTCATTATGATAAGTGACATAGCAAATGCTGGTACAGATGTAGAGATTACCTACCGCAGCTAATGTAAGTAAGTGTCAACGAAAGGTCTATACTTTAACTTATGTAACACCCGAATGTCAATACGGATATTCATAATGCGCTGTTAAGCCGCATTACGATCCTAACACATGCAGTTCAAAAATAACTTAGCCTCCACTCCTTGCTTCTCTTGCTACTTTTGCATACGGCACGCAGTTCACTGGAAAACAAAGTAGGGAGTCGGCTAACTAAATTAAGATTTCTGCAATATTCTATGCATTGTACAGGATGAGTCAAAAGTCACCGTCCACCTTACGTACTGAAAAAATAAAGTCTTGCAGTGCAAATGCACGAACATTCGTAGATTATGCTTTGGGCATATTTACGCACAGGAAAACATTTCCAGTATTTATTAAAATAGTTTTTATAATTTCATTTTTTTCAGGTGTAAACCATGTATAAACATGTTACAGTAGAAATTTGCGTAGTTTCCAATTTTAACTTATCGGCATAATGTCAAAATCCTCACTACGCGTAATATTTTCTACATATGAACCTCTGTTTACAGTTTGAACTTCCCGATTGAAATTACAGTGTCTCATGGTGGATAGTGCTAAAATTCGTTCTCTTGTAATCAAGGGGTCCCGGTTCGAACTCCGGTGAATACACAAGTTGTTTGGAGCACATGTTGTTTCTGGTGCAGATACAAATTTCTTTGTTCTACATAGTCCATATGCGTTGCTAGCTTCAAATTAAAATAATGTTGGTATTATCAGAGAGAAAAGAAAGTCAGTAAACAGCGTAGTCAGCTTTGCTAGGAAGATAACCCTTCTCTTTATACTTCTCTCTGGTATTAGGGCATACCTGACGAATCTTGCCTGCAAATCTTTGTTCGTTTTTCATTTTGATACAAGGAACTATAGCTTGTTGGTTATTCAGAAGGTCTCATTTCAAGACCTAGGACTTTGGAATTACTTGTGCCTAAAAATTCTACTGGTGTACTCTGTGTCTCCATGTTTATGCCGAGATGGTATCTTGATTCCCGTAGAGGTACAGTAGTAACTTTACTTTCAAATATTAAACCGAAACTACTAGCTCAGAGCCCTTCCTGGGGTGATCTCCCTCTCCCGCGCGCAACAAACACAAGAACAAGAACAACAAATCGGTAGAGTATCAGACTATCAAAAGGGAGCCCCCGGATTAAATCCCGATTTAGTTGTTACTAGCTGATTTGCCTGCCCGTTGGTCCGGGGTGAATAAAATATGTTGGTATCAGTCATCGGGACTGTCACCAATACTTGTTTCCCCGTGGTGGGCTGCAACCCCATCTTAGCGAGTTTTGGGGAGCTGCGACCCCTTTATCGTAGCCAGACTCACTGGGAGTTGCGTCCCCATGGTGCAGATCTGCCCCCATAGGGGGTTCTGCCCCATTTATTCTAACCTACTCGTGATGGTACACCTTCATACCAAATTTCGCTTCCCTAGTTTCAATGGTTCGAGAAATGCATTTTGGGCAGCCATTTTGGATTAAGATGGCGACTTTTTTTTAACGTTTACTCATAATATTGTGACCTACTCGTGATGGTACACCTTCATACCAAATTTCGTTTCTCTAGCTCAAACAGTGCGGGAAATGGTTTGGGGCGGCCATTTTGAATCAAGATGGAGACTATTTCAAAATGTTGTAATATTTTATTAAACTACTGATGATGATACACCTTTATGCCAAATTTCGTATCTCTTGCTCAAACAGTGTGGAAAATGGTTTTGGGCGGCCATTTTGAATCCAAGATGGCGACTTTATTAAAACGTTGTAATATTGTCTTAAACTACTCTTGATAATACACGGTTACGTCAAATTTCGTTTCACTAGCTCAAACGGTGTGGAAAATGTTTTTTGAGCGGCCATTCTGAATCCAAGATGGCGACTGATATGATAACTTCTCATACGAGTCCATTATCTGATAATATGAGAAAAATCATTCCAATTGGTCAAGCAGTTGTCATAAAGAAAATAAACAAATTTAAATAGTTGGGAGCAGACATAACAAGCAAAAACAAAGTTACGGAAGAAATAAAAAGTCGCTTAGTATCGGGCAACGCATGTTTCTATGCAGTCCAAAAACTTCTAACCTCGCGATTAATATCAAGGAAATTGAAATTTAAAATATACAGAACGGTTATTCTACCGGTAATACTTTACGGTTGCGAAAGTTGGAGTACAACCCTAGCAGATGAACATAAATTACATGTGTTTGAAAATAAGGTTTTGAGACAGATATACGGTACGAAAGATATACGTACGAGCTGAGCGGAGAATGGAGAAGACTGCATAATGAAGAACTCACGGACTCTACGACTCACCCGATGTTGTAAGAATAATGAATTCGCAACGACTAAAGTGGGTAGGTTATAGATCGGATGGGGGAAAAACGAAGATTATATTCTATCCTGGTTGGAAAGCCGGATGGGAAGAGGCCATTGGGAGGTCAGAGACGTCGTTGAGAGGACAATATTAGAGAAGAGATCTTCGAGAAGTAGATGTTTGTGATGAAAACTGGCTTGATACTGCCCAGGATAGAATCCAATGGCGAACGTTTTTTACCACGGCGATAAACTTGCGAGTTCCATGGGCCATAGAGCTAGTTAGTTGGTTAATATTAATTATCATGAATTGCTACAAAACTTTGGGTTATCACTTTTAGAAAACAAACGCATGAAAATAGACTTAGTCAATTTATTCAAAATTTTGACTGCTGTATATGACTCGAAGGAAATTTTTAAAATATTAGAACTGTATGTGCCGAAATGAAGCAAAGCAAAAAGAGATATATATTTTAAAGAGAAATTTGCCAAAATTCAGAAGTAGTCTGAGTAGTCGAAACGCTACATTAATATAAATCGTATAATCTATACTGTAATTAAGCAAACACCAGCTGTAGATTGAATAAATAAATATTAAACTGAAAGTAAACAAAGAGAAGAAGGCTAACTGTTTGTTCCCTCTTGTATCTGACTTCATGTATTAAACTCATTTTGTAATGTAATCGGACACTTCAGCACTTCAGTGGTAAATTAGAACTCACTGCCTGTAGCTAACGAATCACAAGATAGTAGATTGAGGAAGAGCTGGATAATTGTTTTGTTTGCTTGTCAAGGAAAGATATATCAACAAGTATCATCACATTTATGACTTTTAAATTGTTTTAAATCTACGGTCATCACTTATATTTTTTTTTCTCTATGTGTGATGAAAAGAATGAAGAAATAGAGCAACCGTAACCAAAATTCAATGTACTATCTCGGTATTTACGTACTAGGACTGAGTAGATCCAGAGAAAAACTTCAGTCAGTACGGGCAGCCAGCCCATAAAGACTCGATCTCGGATTATCTTGCTTACGAGACGAGCGTGGGAGTGAACATCATGAATAAGAAATTAAATCAGGTATACAAAATTTAATAAAGTACTGAGCTGAATTAACTAATGCAGCTTCTCTTTAATGATATTTGTGTTTCGTTCATAGCAAGAATGCGTACTGGATACATTGTTTTGTTGAGAAATACAAAGCAATTCACGAAATTAGCATTATGTGCAACATTACACCATGTAATCGACGATTTTTTTTTTGGTTAATTTTATTTATATGTTTAATTTTCAGTTATGAATTATATTTATGGGTTTAGACATTATTGGCTCGGGCTGGGATACGGTAGAGGAAATGGATATAAGAAAGAAGCCACCCGAGATCTAAGACGAAGGCACTATCCCGTCATTAGTATGACCGTGATTCAGAAACCAATTTTAATATATGGGCTGTATTGGGAGCCACTATGAGGATGATTTCAGTGAGAGGCATTGTGTACGTGCAGAATCTGTTAAGGATAATTATTGTTTATAGTGGCTAAACTAGACTTCTGTCCAGAATGAGAGAAATATGCAGGTTTGAGTCTTCTTGCCGCTCTTAACTGAAATTTTCCAGAACAGATTGCAAGGAAAAGAATATAACCCTTGCCATTAATTTTCCCCATTTCTTTCCACTTAAAAGCTATTACGGTCTTAGCCCATATATAGCTGTCTGGTCCGTAAATAAGCATTCAAAAAATATACAAAGTAGATAGAAAAAGGCGCTTGCAAGAGGCAATAATCTTAGTTAAAGAACATATAATAAATATGATTGACTAACGCCCTTGAATACCAAAAAGTTATTTTTCTTCAAAATTGCTGATAACCCACACTAGTTGCAAATCCAGGTTTTATCGTGTATTCTTGATCATGCTCCTGTGAATTTCAATGTTGATATGTTGAGGTACATAATTACAAGGAAATTTCACAATGCCAATCTTTCGCCAAATCTATTCACTTTAATTTTGCAAAGAACATGCAACTTTTTTGTATAAGTACGTATTATTATTTAAAGTAGAGGTCCCTAATAGTTTGTATACAGGATGTTTAAAGATGGTGGTCATAAATTACAGAGCTAATTACTCAGTTCGAAATATGAAAACAGTACGTTTGAATTAATTTTGAAACATGAGGAGTTTCGAAGCTGCAAGTGAATAAATATTGTGTGTTATCGCCACAAATGACGTAATATCTCGACAATGACGTAAGCTAAACATGGCTTAGCTAATCACATTCAAAAATTTGTATCCAATGTCTTTATTTGACCAGTTTATGAACTAAAGTAGGTTCCCTCGATTTTCCCCCACAAGAATTTCATTGTCAAGGAACTGCAAGTGCTCAAGCACTCGGTGCCTATCTAGCCCATAAATAGAAGTTAAATAAAAAAAGAACTAAATGCTATTTTTCCGGAATACTTTTTCCGTGACTGTACATGTAAGAAACGCACAAGCAGTACAAACCGATCTTGGCCTCAGAAGAAAACTTTTACCTCCTGACACGTAATAAGCGTTCCAGTTTTTCTTATGCTTGTGTGCCACCTGACCATCGCTCATTGAACTGGATATGAAAATAACCCCATCTGAAAATAAAACACTACTGTTTCAGACTGGCTACCTATTTGGCAAATGCTCTTGTCGTCGCGGCAGAGAATCTTGCTTGCTTCGTACCATGACTTGAACTAAAGCTTTCTGCATAGATATTTTTTGACCCTTTGCCAATTGAGTGCCAAAACGTAATATACACCCATTTTGGCAGGGTTAGAGGGAAAGGTGTTGCAACACGACTCATGAAGAATGTTGCTGTCGGCCAAGTATTCGTTCTAAGTAAAAGCGTAATTCAATTTTGTTGCATTTTCGGTTGTTTATCGAGACAGTGACCTCTCTTAAACAATGTGTCCTTTAACTCTAAATGCGTTCTTGACCACATATAGTGAGTGAAAGGCACAAAAAGCACTCTCTGTAGCTGTTGACTCATCTTTGTTAATGTTAGGAGACACATCGAAGCTCAGTGTTAGTTTATTGTACTTTAAAACTATTTTGACTTTTTTTTTCTTTTACAGTACTTATTGAACTTCAGTGCCAGTTGTTTACTGTCAAAAATACAGTGTTTGACTCATTTATATACAGTATGCCGACTCCAGAAGCCAAAGGATACAAGTGACACTGACGAGTAAAAACAAGTTCGAGGTAATCTATTAAAAATATGTGACACAAAACTGTCATATTTCAAACTGGACACATTAAGGTCTAACAGTTATACCAAAAGTACAAAAGTACATCTGACATCGCTCAGTCTCCCAAGCTACATTTATATGGAAACAACAGAAAAAAGCCTCTTCCACTCACACAAATTGAGACACAAAACGAAGTAATACGCAGTATTCTTACGCTATCTTAGGTTTGGTTTCCAGATATAGAAATGAATTCAGAAGACGAGAATTAAAGTACAAAATGATCGACTTTTTATCTCCGATAAAAAGACAAAAATAGTAAAAATAATAA
>JAGDQP010066869.1:0-11226 GCA_022664845.1 Lepisma saccharinum | reverse complement strand
AATGTAAAAAATTATTTATCGGCGCTACATTATCTGCTACAACGGCTGGTGGTCCTTCCGCTGCTACTTGTAAATTATCTCCGTTCCCCCTTAATACTTTACGCTTGACATAAAGATAAATATGTGCAGGAAGAATATATTCAGCAGTATTTCCAGGCACAAGAAATTCTATAGGTCCATCAGAAGAAAGCGATGAAATTGGTCGATACTCCACCATTCGAGATGATTCAATAGCAGTTTGTGTCATAGGGACAGAAACTAAATCGAATTCATTCGTACAACATTCATTACTTTTAGGTGTAAGAAGCGACATTTTTTAAGTGAAAATATCTCTACTCTTTTTTTTATTAGAAGCACGTGGTCTTTTTAAGATTGGTGGTCCAATACGTATGGAAACCTTACGTTTTCGTGCCCTTCTTCTACCACTACCACTAGGCAACTGATTAACTTTATTTTCAGCTTTTGTTCTTAAAGATGATCCTGCTTCGCGAACTCGTGCTTTTAAAGATTTCCTTATTAAGTCGATTTTCCAACATATCCCCCGCAACTTGTATTCCTGTTTGTAAGACTTGTCTCCTACTGTTTTTGCTCCTTGTTTAAGGAATGGCATAGCAAATCGAAATAATCCGCGAAATAAACTCCCAATCCTATGTCCCCGTCGATAAACAGGTCCTGCAAAGTAAGGTATACCTCTACCTCTATGCATAACTGTATAAGATTTCATTTTGATGAGCGCGTAAAGTGAAGTGTTAGTGTCAATGTCCCGGATGCGAATAGTAAATTTCGACCTGCATGATCTTTTAAAAGTATTTCTCCAGTATCAAATGAAAGTTTTCGAAGGGGAAAATAATGCACATTCTGAAAAGTTATGGTTTGTACTTTTCCATGATGATTAATTCGTAAAAGAGCTGCTTTTGTATCACCTACAAACTGAGGTTGAATAATATCTGTATAAACAAACATTTGATGAGGATATCCAATGTTTAAAAATGGCTGCTTAGGAATATGACTATCTTTTAAAATATTAATATTAGGTTCAAAACCTAATTGTAATGCTAATATAGATGATAAACGTAAAGATTTTATACTATCATCAACGTGTACAGTGACAATGTTTGAATATTCAAATTTTATACTAGAATTTATTTTATTCAATTCATCTAACAATTGTTGAACGGTGGAATAATATCCTTGTGCTATTTTATATTTTACATTATCATACCATATTATATTTTGACCTAAAATAGCATTATCACACGTTAATGGAATATGAATTTCACTTAATCCTACCATCCACGAATCATTTAAATGTATTCGATTATTAAGAATATTGAAAAAATGTGTTGGACTATTATTAGAATAACTTTGATTACTTCCATTAGAACTAAGTGTAATGTAAAAACTATCCTCACTACTTTCAGAAATCATTTTCTTTTAAAATGTAGTGTTACGGTTGAAGTTCCAAATTGAAATGATAAGTTTTCCCCATGCACATCTTTTAAGTCTACTTGAAGAATATCAAAATATTTCATTTCAACTTTAACATAATGTGGACAATCAAAAATGAAAGATTTTATTTTTCCATAATGATAATCTTGAACTCCAATTTTTCGAATTAGCTTCCCATAAATAGGCTGATCTTTCAAAATATCAATACAAACATTTATTTCTGAAGGAATAAGATAATCAAGGTTTTTGTGAAAAGGTGCAGGAACATTTAGAAACTTTAGTTTCTTTTTCTGATTCATGGGATAAAAGTGAACTACATGTGTATTCACTTTAGAATTATTACTAAATCCTAACATATTTTGCAAGCCCGGACTCATCGTGAAGAGATATTCACGTTTAGGACTTCGTTTATGAAAAATATAAACTTTATCTCTACTTTCCTCATATTGAAGAGCGATAGGTTTTTGTTCTATTACGAGTTGATCATTCGTGATCATACGTTCAACACTAATCATTTCCACTTCATGAAGATTTTATTAAGAATACTACTATCGTAAAATGTATGTAAATTTTCTTTCTCATTATATTCTTTTTTCATTTGTTTAGGTAAAGTCATACGAATAATATCTAAAACCGAATGCACTGATTCATAATAACCAGCTGGAAATTTTACAGCATATTGTACTATATTTTTATCTCGTATTTGAATAATAAGTTCTTCTTTTTCAATATTATAAAAACTCCACGGAATAGAAAGACCAGTTAAACCTACCACCCAATTTCCCGTTAAATGAATTGGCTGACAAAGTTTCGTAGTATACGAACTTGTTTTATTTTGGAAAATATTATTGCAAACATTTGATGGTAAAGTAAGAATAAACTCATCAGCTTGTTCTTGAGACATGATTATGACTGAACTAATTTTTGTTGAACCCAGCTATTCATAGGAGAAGGATAACCTAACCATTTGACATAAATCCATCCTTTTTTACGTTTTAATACTTTTTCAATTAAATAGCTTTTCTGTTTTCCTACAAATACTTTTTGCAATTCCTGTTGATAAAATGAATCTGTTATAAGTTCACCATTCCAATCTCGAATTTTATAAGTCACTGGATTATTTTGAATACACTGATCCACAATAAATATTTCACGAAACCATTTCGGTAAATATCCTTTTTCCAATTTATGTTTATATTTACTAACTCGAACATAATTTACATTTCTGCTTCACTTTTTTTTTGTTGTCCATATAATCTTTCCCAAATTTCATTAACATTAGAATCGTTTACTTGCACAGGTGCATATTGAATGGAAGAATGGTTCGTATGATTATAACTTTTTACAATATCTTGCAAAATATAACTATAAGTATTTTCAGCAGTAAAATATTTATATATTTTTTCCTTCAAACTACCAATGTAACGTTCTACGAAAGCAGCTTTAATTTCAGAATGTACACTATAATGATTTACTTGATATGTCTCAAAAACACGTTTCACATGTTGATTATAAAATTCTGTTCCTAAATCAGTTTGACAATGAAGTAAAGGTAACTTTCTTTTAGTGAATATTGATTCTATTGCTTTAGCCATGATAGGGCCCGTTTTATTTTTAACAGGAATACAAACAGCATATCGACTAAAAGCATCTATGCTACATAACATATATTTATATCCATCATTGTATTTTGATACGTTTTTGCATATCTGCTAAATCCATTTGTAGTAATTCATTAGACGCATTAATATAATATTTTTTACGGGGAAAATGTTTACGTGCAGGAGCATGTAAAGTGTATGTATCTTGTAAAGCTATCCATTTTCTTACTTTTTTCTGAGAAAGACCAGTTTTCTTCTTTAACTTGGAGATACTAGCTAAAGAATTTGAATTTGCATACGCATAATAAATTTTATGAAGTGACATATTTAAAACTTATATTCTTTATAATTTTTAAATAATGAAGAAAAACATTTCTTTATTCCTTGACTAACGCTGCTCTTCTTTTTCTTTATTCCTTGACTAACACTATTCTTCTTTTTCTTTACTATAACATTAATAGAATTCTTCTTTTTCTTTGCTAGTTAATGGACAGTATTCTTATGGTTTACTATTTTAATAGAACCTGTGCCAAATTGAAAATTAAGTAATTCTAACGGAATATTAATATTTTGTAATAATTCTTTAAAATCTTGAATGCCAACTGGATTTCTAGGAGTCTTTCGAGTTCTTACTACATCATTGATAAGATCAATGATATTTGAACCTGGAACCAGTTGGTTATCTATGGATACTGCCCCAGTTTGATCCCAACTGATACGATTGGAAGCCTGCAGGAGATTTATTAATGCTTGAGTCGTTTTAGCAAATGATTTTGGTACTGAATTGATAATATACTGAATCATGGGTAACATGTTTGAAGATTCAGAATTGTAAACGTATAAAACAAGTGGTTTTTGAGACTGAGGAGTATATTCTAAATAACGATGTAATGCTTGTTGATACATTTTCCATTTTTCATCTGTAGAAAGATCACTTCGTTTTAAAATTTCATCCATTTCATTATCCAAACGTGTTTGATGCGATTTTACAGACTTCATAGTGGAATACATTTGCGCAACTGCATTTTCTGGAATGAGTACCATTTTTTGAAATTGCGAAGACATCTTAAGTATTAAATAAACTTCCAGCCACTGCACTCAAGATTTGAGCTAATAATAAAGGTAGAAAAGCACCACCTTTTTGCATTAATAATTGACGTTTCTTTTTTAAACTTGATCGCTTCAGAGAGAGTGCACGTAATGTGTTCTTATGTCGACGCAACCTTTGCTTCTGACGAGGAGAGAGTTTAAAGTTACCATTTAATATATTTTTAACTACTTGAGCAATAGTTCGAATAACACCACCAGATGCATTTTGAACTAATGCTTTACGCTTCTTATTCTTACATTTACAAATTGCACGGAGCTCATTCAGGTGATGTTTTATGCTTGACATGTTGATACCAACTGACCTGAATTGGTTTATTCATATCTTTTACATGTGCATAGATGTTCATAGTTTCATCTGGAAATATACTTGTACGTAGACGTAGAGCATCCGGTGTAGACTGAGTTAAATCGAAAAGTAAATATGAATGAGGTTCAGCAGTAGCATTTTCAAACACTTGAATTATATCTTTACTATATTGTGGCATAATTTGTCTTGCTAAATATTGTATTTGTAACATGTCTCTAGGATTCTTAAACGCAATAATATAATGCGCGTTTAAGGATACATCACGTGCATATTTTCCTTTAGGAAATAAAATTTGAACTATAAAAATAACAGTTAGATTCTTATGATGGGCGAATTTAGTAAAAAAATTTGAAACATCAGCATTAGTTTCACTCATAAGATCATCAAGAATTAACAAGAATTTTCCTGAATTTCAAAAGTATTCATATCAGGAATTCCAAAATGAAATCGTATATTACTTATTTGATTAGATAATTTAGGTATCACAGCACCATAGCACCAAACTATTTCCTTAAAATGATTAGAAAACATCATTTCACGATAAATTAATAATATATTTACAAAATAACTTTTCCGAGCTATGCTGGGACCTGAAACGAGGATAGTGGCAGGATGAAGGAAGGGAAGCATCATGAGCTAGTGACAAAAGTGAAATGAACTAGTAGTCATTACTTCGTTTTCTTTTATAACCAAAAGAAGTGTCGAATTCATGATGAAATTTTCGTTTACTTGGTACATTCTGATGTGTTTTTATTTCTGACCTAGATATAATTTTGAATCCTGGCTTCCTATAGATACATTAGGATTACTAATGATTTTCTTTTCATAATCATGTTTAACTAAATTTAGAAAATGATCAAAATCAATAATTTTACGTGCACGACAATTTAAAGTGATTCCCCGAATTTTGAAAGTGGGTTTAATATTTCCAGTCTTAATTTCCCTCCCCTTATATGAATAATTCTTCGGCCCTAACCCAATGGAAATAGGGATGTCCCACCCCTCTTTGATCTCATTAGTTAAATTTCCTAAATAGTTCCCTGTAGGAAGCAATAGAGGATGATTTCTCTTTTGTCTGTGGAAGAGAGAATATGTATCTGAATAGAAAACATTTTCTATTCCCACTTTTTCTAATAAACCATATAATTCCAATCTAGCCCATGATGAAATAAAGGCTAAGATAACACTACAAAAAGAATTAGGTGTATTTACATTTTCTAAATCCCTATATGTTACTAACAAGGCATCTTCTCCGATTAGAAGTACATTTTGTACTTCAAAACAGTTTGGAATATAGCGCAAACCAGGGTTTTCACTGATGTTATCAGGATTGAGTTGTATACCTTCATGCTCCGCATACTCCTCAATATACTTCTGCTTTTCATCCTCACTAACACACCGGGATGGAAAACCAGAAGCTTCCTGTTTCATCTGCAAGAAGTTATTAACATAATCTTCAAATAACCCCTCTTTCATCTTGAACTCATAAATTTCATAAGTATCAAGAATAGTATAACGTTTCTTCATACTTTCATGCAATTCAGGAGTACAAAACGTGCCGGTGAAACAGCGTTGATCAACAGTATGGTTACAATCATTACTATTCATTTCCTCCATACAAGTACGACAGAGGCGGAATACAAGGCGTCCATTAGCATTATACGGAAGCAAAGGAATAGTAAGATTTTGAGGAGGAAGAACCTTGCAGAAAACAACTCAGTGAATTTGTTTGGGATTAGGACATGCTTTCCCTCGATAAATGGTAGGCTTACCAATAGGGAGACGTTTCTTTTTCATGACATATGGATATAAACTGCATATATCGATATAACGAATAAATTCTTCTTCAGGACACTCATAAAGTGATCTGAAAACTTCCGTTCTACCTCCCTTGAAAGACTCTTTCGGCACTAATCCACCTTCAATATTTTTACAATGATCTTTAATAAACTGCCGAATATGTGGATTTTCCTTGACTTGTCGATCCCAATCACATTCATAGATTTCTACAAGTTTTAGACCACATGTTTCTAAATATTTCTTTCTCCTCATTGTGGCAATATGTCGGTCATTTAATGTTTAATCATTTGTGCCATTTGAAGCACATGGCGACCTTGCTTAATGCATGAATGACCATGATAATATCATCCATAAAATTCATAGGCAGTACGATGATTCTTATCATACCCGTCCACTTTAAATCGTCCAAATTGAACTTCATCTCCATTTTCAGCCGTATGAATAGAAAAATCATTTCCTATGAATTCCATGTACTTTAACCATTTTAATGCTTTTTTTACTATGAGGGTTACGTTGTCGATACCCGAACGGGGGAATTATAATAATACTTTTCTCTTCTAAATATAAAGAGGGAAAGCATTCCATAGCACATGCAGCAATAGTACTTACTTGAAGAAAACACTGGATCCCATCAGTCTTTTTTTCAATTAAGTCTGAGAATTTAATGACCCCCTCACATAATATTCGAACATCGTTCCTACAGTATTCTAACATCTCACGTTGTAAGTTAAACGTTAGATCTTTTTGCACACACTCCTTATGCCAAACCTCTAAAGCTTCGCGTTCAGTTTCTGATTTACCTTCATCATCAAAAAGTTTAAGTTCTGGCCATGCTGCATCATAATCTTGATTATCCTCAGTATTCAATAAAAACTGGAAATGTCCCTTCTTTAAACTTTCAGCTAATCACATGGTAGCCGATAATTTAGATAATTTTACGGACATGAATAAATACGTATCTTTAAAAGCAATATTGCGTACACTCATCTGGATCATTTTCGCACCTTGGCTAATTATTTCAGGAGTGATCTTTTCTTTTTCAATGAGTGCATGTGCAACAAACACGGAATCAAATTTCGCGGCGTTATGCGCTAGACAGACTACTGAATAAAACTTGTAACCTTGCTGGAGAACATGTTTTACAAAACTTTCTGTATTGTAAAACACAAAGTCTCTTTCACCTTGTGAATTACCACATTGATAGCATTTGTAATTCTCCTCCATATGGTTCTTACATTTAAAACAGCGGTGTGAGGCACATATTAGGTTTGGCCGGTGTTCACGTTCACCTTTTTCATTTGGATTGAGTAGCATGGTCTCAATATCATATACGATATAGCAAAAATCAGTTTCTGATTTCGATTTCGTCTTTTGTACGAAACAGAAATGATCCTCATTAACGTACAACTTGCAGATAGTGCAGAATCGATCTCCACATACATGAGGGTTATTACTCTTTCTTTTTCGGGTATCAACCTTTACTCCACACTGATGAAACAATTTTACATAGTAACATACAGGGTTTCCCCTCGCCTTCGTATAATGGTTATTATAACATGATTGCGAGGGGAAAGTTCTTAAACAAATAATGGATCTCTCCTCATCAGAAGTTTCAAAATTATGATACTCCTCGCAATGTTCGCAAAGGTATTCACACTTATGTTTACTACGACGTTCATATGGCTTCAAACAATCTCTACAATAACCCTTACTTCTTACAAAGGCTGTAATAGTCTCAATAACGTCGAAATACTGGTCATGGTAAAATAAAAATAATTTGTTTCTGGTTTGCACATTACCACTATAAATTACCTTAGGGTCTCGACTAGCTGCTTTTAATGCATATACTACAATCTGGAATCGATTATCATAATAATCTTGGAATTGATCAATATCATCAATACTCCCACCGAAACTTGAAATATTAATATTTGCTCGTTTACAAAGATCTTTAGCTTCCTTTTCCCAATTCTTAGGATGCTCCTTCATATATCGTACCTTATTATGCTCAGAAAGCGCTTTCTTCTCTGCCATAATTAAAGCTCTTGGTAAACAATCGTATGAATTGGCTCCCAATTTACGCACTGGAATAATATGTGCTTGTAAGTACTCCTCTAGAGGTAAATATTTATCATTATTCCTCTTTTTCCTTTCGCCTTATCCGCGAATAGGGTTGGACATGTTAGCCTTAATGATTACACTATCAGCTAACAGGAAAGATTCATTCGAGTTGAAAACATTCTCAGTCGAACGCAAAATATGATCGGTAGTTAAATGAATTCGTCTACGCCACGGAATAAAGACGTCTTTCCCGTTGACGTCATTGCTACTTTCTATACTGAATTCGAGCCAGGCTTGTGGATCAGCATTGGATAATAAATTATCTAATGCAAATTCAAAAAGTTTCTCAACATGAGCACTCGGGGTTAACCTAGAGGACCCGGCTTTCGCACGTATGGAGATTTCCCTACCTTTGACTGGAAATTTACCAAACCCGCGCACGCGTTCATCTATAATTTCAAAGTAATCATACCCTGTTCCCTCTTGCACTATCTCTGAATTCACAGCTTTTTCAACTTCCTTAATTCTATTCAATATATTTTCTTCCGTCTTAGGACTTAATTGAGTTCCCCAACCCTCGTAATAATCATAGGCCTGGTCACATAACTCATTACCCTTTGGAGAAAAAACACAGTCCGTATCACACGAAATGTTATCAACAATCACTGAAGTAGAAGGAATAGCTTGAGTAGGCATAAATGAAGTAGAAGCTACAGGACTGCAAATAGGTCTTGCTGTAGTTACGAATGTAGTTGCCTGTGTTAATACAGACGTAGCTACATTGACAGGAACAGAAGTAGTAGTAGAAGTACAGGATGAAGTTATTGAAACAGGCAATGAAGTTACAGTAGAAAGAGGAAATGAATCTCCAAAGGAGAGGGAGTAGTCCTGACTGTGAGGGACAATATTCAATGAATCATCTGAATTCATAGAAACATATACTTCTTGAATATCATCTCTCACAACCGGAATCAAGCCGAAGAGAAAAGCGAGATGTGGGTGAAGCATTGTCCCATTATTCGCGTCAATGGGATTAGTTAGCAACATATAATGTTGGAAAGCCAGCGTAGCATTAGAGGGGGAGTTAAAGAAACCAGCATTACCTAGTTGAATTAAATCGTTTACATGAAGACATGCACCAAATATCTTATTCAAATTAGAGTGGGATAGAAGGCGAAGATGAAATAGAAAGTTAAAAACATTACCAGAATGTTTGGGTAGTATTCCCTGCACGGCTAAACGATACAATTCCATCCACGTCTCATACTTTGAGTCACAGTCGGCGAATCCTTTAGCCTTCTCAGCTAGAATAAGATGATCCGCACTGGTGACTCCGGTGATACAATCCATTATTGATCTTCTTTAATTACTTATGCAAAAGTTGATTCCTGTAAACAATATATAGAAATTAACTCGTTATTCATAAAAACAAACTCATACTATAAAAATCGACTAGATAATTTCTGTGTTTAAAGATGTTCCTCGTCTATTGTTTTAAGAAAAGTTTAATTGATTATGTTAAAATCATTAAATAATTTTTCACTCTGTCATACATATGTATTAATAAAACAAGCGATATTGAGAAATAATACAAAAGGTTCACAGAATAGGTGAAAAGTTAAAACTGGATAGAAAACTGAAATTAACCTGTGTGAAGTTTCTCTTGACTAGTCACACAAATCGTAAAACCACATTTTTACCATTAGCCCAACCAATTTTTTACCGTTGGGCCAACCAACTTTTACCATTGGGCCAATTTTCTTACCGAGATTTTCTACCGTTGGGCTAATCAATTTCTTACCACTCTTATAACTACATCTTTATTGACATTTTACTATTCAAATATTCACATTTTCTTACCATTCCGCCATGGACATTTTCTTACCCTTCTACCATTCACATTTTCTTACCGTCGGCCTAATCATATTTTTATTAAAATTTTACTTCTCGTCAAACCACATTTTTAATTGAAATTCATCATCACTTGCTCATACATATTTTAAAAATAAAGATCAACCATAAAAGATCATTCCTTTATGAAAAATCTACTTACCTTAAATCAAATGTTTCCTTTTTCAGTAAAAATCTGGAGACAGTAATTTAAGAAAGGTTTTCTTAAAATGTTTCCAATATATATGGTCTAAATTGAAATCTGAAAAGAAAAAATAAGTTATTATTATTATTATTATTATTATTATTCACTATTCGTATTTTAACTTCACACACACACACTTTCTACATAATACTAATAAACATTCTTTATACAACATTCTTCTAAAAGAAAGAGATATCTTAGTAATATACTGTAGATATCCTAACTCACACTGTGAATACCTCAACATAACATTCTTTATACAATATTCTTCTAAAAGAAAGGGATATCTCATTAATATACTCTAGATATCCTAATTTTTAGTATGAATATTTCAACATGACATTCTTAATACAATATTTTTTTTCTAAAAGAAAGGGATATCTCAGTAATATACTGTAGATATCCTAACTTATACTATGAATACCTCAACATTTACGCTTCACATGTAATTTTAATAAAAGAAATCAAATTACCTTTAATTCAAGTTTCACTCAGCTAGAAGAATAAGAAGAAGGAACTGAACACAGTGTACTCTTCACTTTCTTTTGAAACCCTAAAAATAAAAAGTTAATTATCATTAATATTTTAAAAACAGTCTAATTGATTATGCTAAAGTTACTCTCAATCATACATAGTTATAAATAAAAAGTACTACTCTGAAATACTACAAATTTCACAAAATAGCTGAAACCTCTATAGAAACCCTCATTTCACATCTGTATGAAGTTTCTCTTGATCACTCACTCAAATCGTAATAAAGATGATTTAAATGACTACTCAGTGTCTTCAATATAAGCCCTGTT
>JAGDQP010066868.1:0-11226 GCA_022664845.1 Lepisma saccharinum | reverse complement strand
GTGTGTGTGTGTGTGTGTGTGTGTGTGTGTGTGTGTGTGTGTGTGTGTGTGTGTCACTGTCACAGATATGGGATAAATTTGCAGATGAATCATGAAGAGGAGCAAGTTATACTCAATTATTTATTTATTACATACTATTAGAGAACGTTCATTAGACTACAGTTTACTATTTTCTTAAGACAAGGTAAAATTAATTTATGGGTGTAAAATTTTATTAAACATCGTTTTCTGGTTAGTTACAGTTTTCTCCTTTTAGTAGCGCTATCGTTTGTAATGGCAAAGCAAGAAGTACACAGCAAAATGTGACTGTGTTAACACTTTTTGATATCTCACGGCGACCATCATTTGTTTCTGTTAAATCAATACAACAAAATGTTAATGATTTCGGTGATTCAACACAATGGATGCGCTTTTAATGCTGATTCAACACAATATTAGTACTACATAGTGTTGAATCACCGAAATCACACAACAAACGGTGTTAACAAAAAAAGTGGTGTTCTCCTCGGGACAGCGGAAAGTGTCAATTTTTGCAGTGTACAACATTCGCCATTTGTGGAAAGGTGGAAATTCCCAGACAGGCATTGATACTTCCGTGGAACATTTTCTTTCCGACTTTCTAGGGGAGAACTTGCTAATAGTTTGCTGAACGATATAAAATAATCTCAAACATAAAGAATATAATCTCAAACAAAACATATTTATAAAGAATATGTATCATACGATTGGCCTACACGTGCTTTTTAAACTATGTATATGAATGTGTGTGTGTGTGTGTGTGTGTGAAAGCGTGAGAGAGAGGGAGGGAGAGAAAGAGATACGTTTTTTCCATTAACTTTCTAGAGGAACTGGTTCAGTTTCATAAAACAAAGTACATTCACAAGAAATAACACTTACATAATAGTACAACAATAGCATTGGTGTTTTTACTTTCGATGCTTTAACATAGTTTGTTTGGTGGGAACAAATTGCGTATTTGTGATTACATACATTGAAATAATTATGGTTGAGGAAATGTAACGGGGGAATCTCAAATTCTTCTTATGGAATGCATGCAGTAAAAAGCACAAAAACATACATCAAATATAAGAAAATAGAATAGTATTTGGTATAAAATCTGAAATCAAGGGGGGTAAGTGCCTCCCCCTTGTCCCTCCCTGCCAACGCCCTTGTTCATATGTTACCCTCTCTTCTATTAATATCTACATGGAATCTCATTGGGGAAATCTAACCAACAATATTATTTTCACAGAGCGAAGTTAAAATTACTCAATGATCATAAAGATATATTACTCAAAACATGGTACAGTATCGATAACATAATGTAAAATCAAATCTTAAACTAATAAAATACTTACATTAAAATACTTCGCAACGGTAATTCATTTTAAACTTGCAACACGTGATCAATTCTACATATTTGTCCCAACTCCCAAATGAAGAAGAAATTTTGGCATGCAATATGCCGCTGTTTCCTTTTCAACATGGCAGCAGCGCGCAACCGAACGGAGGGTCAAGTGACCATCTGGTCCTCCGTTGCTCCGTTCACTTCAATGCTCCATCGAAGGGGAATTCGGATAACCATCGACGGTGCAAGGGTATGGAACGGAGCATAAAGTGCCAATTCGGAAAAGGGGATTAGCGAACATGACCGAAAGTGGTAAAACAAACAATACAATGTAAATAAGTGTGTGTGGGCACACTTTCACCGATCTGCACTACCTGTTCAGATGATACCACACAGACTTTACATTGTGTTTGATTGTTTTACCATTTTCGGCCGAAACCGAATCCAGTTTGACCAAACGGAATTAGAGCGACAGGAACAAGCGCGAAAGGAACTAAAGCGAAAGTTTCGCTCTTATTCCGTTTCGCGCTTGCTCCGCGACTCCGTTTGACCATATGGTCAAGGCTTAAGGAAATCCAGTGGAAATCTGCGAATTTTGTTTTAGGACGAATAAGTGGGTAAACGAACGAACGATCCAAACAGCTAGACCCTATATGTCAGTTGGGTATCGTCTATTCAAAAGCATAGAGGTTATAAATGTTATCTGCGAGTGCCATGGTTTCCGAATACGACTATGAACGAATAATCTTTGTTTGCATTCGTTCGAACCCGGAATTCGTACACTGTAAAACCAGGAAACACAAAGTTTATCCAAAAAATGGAGGCAGCTGAGCTCGTACCGATCTCTATAGGTAGATATTTCTTCGAAATCTACCTAAAAACAACTTGACTTGCGTTAATGATAGAATTTTATCCAATTATATAAACATTGACAATTCAAATCTTATTGAATACTCTCAATACTGTTTTGTTTTTATAATTTCGCATAATATTTAGCATAATTAAAAACCAAGTGGTATCAAGATATTTTTAATCTAAATCTATTTTAGTACTGAAAATTTTAGATAAAATAAAGACATAGAATATCGCTTTATTTGGTACTTAAGCTGACAATTAACAGTATCCTTTAACCATACTATACTTCATATTCCAATATATCCTTTTATATTATTTTCAGACAATCTTGTACTCTTTTTTTATTTTTTTTATTTTTATAATCTTGTGGCATCCCGTTGCGTCCCAGCGATTCGCATTATCAAATTTACTGCGCGTTTGCCATCGAGTATCGTATGAAAGATTATTCAATATTAATAGCATAATTTTACGGATTGATAGTGCAACATATAATTGAAGACCTGAATTGAAAAACATCCCAAGTCCACTTTTTTCATATTTGCATTTTTTCTGTTCATCTGTGTCTATGTTCCAAGTGCTATCCACTTGCATAAGTATTACATTCTAATCCCACCACAGAAACCCTTTTCTAATACAAAATAATTTCCGCTGAATAGGATAACAGACGAAGATCTTGCAGGTTCCAAAAGTTTAGGGGGAAATTTTCTGAGGGGGCCCACGGCGATTCCCGAGATGTAAAGTTAGTTATTATTAATATGGGTGCTTCTTTCATTTTTAATTAGTTGTGTCTATGTCAGGCAGACTGCAGCCATGGGAATTTCATTAATATTTTTCAAGTAAAAGAAAAAATACTATTTTAATCTCATTTGTTCAGTTCTTGACGATTTGAAATTTTGAATGAAAATGACAATGAAAAATAATTTTATCATTACCAAAAATATGAGTTATGAGCTTAAGACTGACTAGTTTTTGTAATGTTTCTCAAAGTTTGGGAGCGTTGCAGAATGCTTTATTACTATTATTATTATCCACAGACACACTCTCACTTCAAAGACCGGAAAAACCACATTGGTGGAGGGACTTATTATTACCGGTATTAAAGAATTAGGTGTTTTAAAGATAAATAAGTAGCCTATATACAAGTAGGGCTAATACTCTTGGATTAGTTAAAAGCACAGATTTCTCTTCATATTACTTAAAGGAACTTAGTGAACCGATGAACCAAAGCCCAGACTTCCAGAGTAAATAAACTCAACATTTCACCACTCTGGAATGCTCGTTGTACATAGGTATTCGAGTACCTTTATGGGTTCGACGCTGTTAGTCAAGCTCTCTTCCAAAGTTCATTAAGGGTAAAGACTCTAAATCACTTTGAGAAAGAAGATTTCGAAGGAGAATCTTGATAATCTTGAGTTTTGAAAAAGCTCTTTCGCAGCATATTTGAGTTACGAGAAGTGTCAATAAGTATTTATGCATGAGATATAACTGATCAAATTCCCTTGCGTACAGTCGAAATTTATTCAAAACCAGAAATGCAAAGTACATGCACTTTTTGCACTATTAACTTTTATCTTCAGCACATTCAGGGCTACTTTTTTCTTCATCTTCCACTTCATATTAGTCATCCAATGGCGGAACATCATAAGCGTAAGACAGATCTTGCAGAGGAGCTGTTCAAAGTTTTCCACTGTTGGGCAAATGAAATCAGTTGTGTTTTTCACTATGGAATGATCAACATTTATTCAGAATGGAAATTCGCTTTAGTGCTTCATCCGACAGTCCTGTACACACATATTCGAATTGGCAGGATCAGAAACAGGGTATATCGGCATACAATTCACAGTTTTGCTTACGGGCCGCGGTGACTTAGTTAGTAGAGCGCTCACCTCTGGTGCTAGGGGTCGTCGGATCGATCCCTTCTCATGCCATGTGGGCTTTGTGGTGAACTAACACCATGTGCGTGGGTTTTCTCGGGATGCTCCCGTTTTCTCCCACTTTCTTCATTCCACCAATTCATCCCATCATCATCCATACGGTCTGAGCCATAGTTGCCTAAAGGCTTTAAAATCAAAATAAATTCAGCGATTTTTTTCTTACAAGGGGAAAGAGGGTTTAAAATGACTTAAAATGTTACATAATACCTTAACGACCCATATAAAGAGATTTTTTTACAAAATTCTCAGTAGTTTATTTATTGCAGGTTTTGTTACCATATATGAAGTTTAGCATAAAAACAGTCTTAATTTTTACTGGTTCATGAAAAGGATAGAGAATATCGGGACTCTGGTATTAATTTGTGGTACTAACAACGCCTTTGACTGGTGTGATAAAGGGTAATATAAAAGCATGTCATTTAGGATGCCCGGTGCAGCAGGGCTCAAACTTGAACCGTACCCCCAATTCCGATTCGGGCGGGACGTCAAGCCTTTAGTCGCCCATTTTCGTGCAATTAATGGGAATCACATTAAATAGATGAAACTTTGGGAATTTTGTCCCGTTCGGAATAAAAATTTCCCCCCGCCACGGGGCGAAACATTAGATTCAACACTGCTATGAGGGAAAGAAATTCTACATTATTCAAACAAAAAGGAAGTTACATCTTCTGTATCCTACCAATTCACACAGTAACGATTTTGACCTATTAAGCCAATATTCAAATCAACAGTTTGCAACACTCCGCTTAAACAAAGGAGAAGTTGCTCTATCGGGTTGTGTGTTAACGAGGGATGTATGCTATTTTCTTCCTCCAGACTCGCTTTCAGGTTCTGTCTTATCCTGAATTTCAGGATAAGACAATTTGTTTCTAACCAGTTCTGTGATTTTCGGCTGTAACATTGAAAACAATAGTAAGTCATACAGCCTTTACTGGTTTGTTTTAGTAAATGCTTTACCCGTAGCTCCCCTTCTAACCAAGGGTCGCGATTACGCCAAAACCAATGACATATAACCAAGATTCACGATTACGCAGTACGGCAGACCGATTTTTTAAAACTTGCATTACTAATATTTGTTTGTATAGCTCTTTTCAGTTCCGAATTCAGGTGGTCAAACCTCGAAATAACGTATCAACAGACACGTCAGTCGAATGGTGAATGCAGTGGTGCTAACTAAAGTAGTTTCTTGTGAATACAAGACCTGAAAAGCTTTGTTACGTAGGTTTCTATATTCTTGTGCTTAATTGCGTGATCGTATGTACTGAAGCGACTAACGAAGAACGTATTTGTTTTAATAAGTATCCTATTGATTGCCATTAATGAATGTCCGTAGTGTAGGTTATACTGGGCGACCATAGCTCAGTTAGTAGAGCGTCTGTTTAGGAATCGGAAGGTCCTAAGAACGATCTCAGTGTCCGCCCATTCTGACTTTTCCAGGGTTTTCCCCTCTTGGTACCTACAAACTAGGAACAGACCGACTACCTTCCAACAACATCTCCCTCTCCCTCAACCTGTGGCAGTCAGGGTATAATGCTCACGTTAATAAAGGACAGTATTCCGATTGAGTTTATCAGAATGTGCTTTCACTGTCTTATCCTACGCATATTCACCCTAGCGTTGGCAGAATAATAACAAACAGGGATATTAGTCATTATTATCTGTTTACTTATGACCTTTAGACATCTCTGACTCTGGCTGGGATCGAGATGAGGGAGAATTGGAAGGGTAGCGGCTAAAGACTTAAGGTTCTATCCAGGCATTCGCCTGGTGAAAACGAGAAACCTTGGAAAAACTCAATAAGAATGATCGGCCGCGTGGTTCGAACCCGCGTGCCTATCTACGAGTCAACTGATTTGTTGTGAGTTTATAACTGTTTGTATAGATTTTGTCCCGACGAAGTTCTAAGCCTAAGATTCCTAAAATCCATAAATCAATTCAATATGAGACCCGATTAAATTCCTAAAGACAATATGTAGCTCCTGTGATGCTTGGGACTCTTTCCTAAGATAGAAGCCTCAGATGGTTGAATAAAGGAATTAAAATATCATACCAACCATGCTGTTCCGATTTACTCTTTCAATCACTTCCCACCAAACGAATACAAGAATAACGTCGTAATCAAATCTTCCTCCTTGCCTACTGCGCATAGCGGGAATAAAATATTTAAATAATCCTCTGGCAACATACGTTGTAGATTTTGGGAACTATATTATTTCGCGGAATTCCACAGCCATAGTTTTCAAAGAATTTATTGATATGTGATTAATTTCCTAAACGAGCTTCTAAGGACTGAAAGTCGACTGTTTGATAAAGTAGGCTCCTAACTACTCTGTTCAGTGGACTCCAGCAGGAATTGAACCCGTGACCACGCGCATAGAAAGCGAGCGTGTTAACCTCTCAGCCACTCCGAGTTCACTAGACTACTCACTACTCTCTCGAAACAAATGTCTGACGTACGTTGCGTCATGCATCTTCCATTAAAATAGGAGAAATAAAGTCTCTTGCACATTCCTTTCTTTAATAGAAAATCAACTAACAGGTATCTCGTCCTACCCTTCCACTTTCTTTCATAAAGACCATATATATAGTTTTCGAATCATATTCTGCATTGGAAACACTGCTTCCGACAAAGAGTTGTCCCTGTAAACACGAATGTTTTTGGTGATACTAGCGCCATAACAACAAATGCATTCCCAAGTGAAATAAGCGTTAAATACTCTGTCATCCTACGTTGAGCCCACTTTAAATATATAGCACAACAGTGGGTTGAGTTGAGAGTAAAGACAAGTAATGGGGCTACGAAAATTCATATATAAAAAAGTAAAATTTATTACATTTTAGTAAAGGCCTATAATTACCTTGCCTGGAAGATTTGAAAAATAAAATCTTTCTGGATTAGTAAACTAATGACCATTCGTTTGACTTTCGTTTTCTGCATGTTTTGAGGGAGCCCATTTCTCATTGCATCAGGGGGCCCAGGGGAAAAATCCCCTTATCCCCCTGGGTAGTACGTCCCAGAGACCTTGGACTGTTTTTTGTTCCTCCTTAGAAATATACTCCGGTGGACTTGGGATGTTTTTCAGTTCAGGTCTTCAATTTTGACGTGGTGAATTATCGAGCGTATGTGATCAACTGATCACAGTTAGAGGTGTGCAAGGGGCTAAAACAAATTATACTATATATAGATTTAAGGAAAAGTGGATATGTTAATATTGAGGACTTGTAACCATACTTTATTTAATTAAAACAAGCTGACAAAGTAATCACGCTTAACTTTATTCTTAGAAACACATATCCAGCGTAACGCTTTCAATGTTCTAACAACATCTTCCTCATACGACACATTAATACACACTAACAGTTCAAAAAAAAAAAAGTACCAGAAGGCCCAGAGATCCTTTCTACGTCATCCGCCAATCACGTCCCGGAATCCGTTCACTTTCCAAAACTAAACGAAATGAAACCAATCACAGTCCTCTCACAGGCCACACTCCCTAGAAGACTATACTGCTATCACAAACTTGTAACAGGTAACAACATAAAAAGGAAATATAATGGGAGTGGAATATTATGTACCCTTCCTTCCTTAAATCCATGCAGATTCCAGAGCACAGAACACCACAAAAAGAATGTTACACAAACAGAGGGGCCCATGAATGCCATTCTAGATATAATTTGTAACCCTTCGGTTTACTCCGATATTTAATCAAGTGTTTGTGTGTGTGTTAATCAAAATATTATTATTATTATTATTACATTTTCCAGCTATAGAAAGGTATGTAAATAAGTTGCTAGCACTTAATTTTTAATCATATAAATATATATTGTTTATTAGAATATTCCGCTATTATGTTGAAGTAATTTTCGTACACGTAATATTATTCTATGTTTTCTTGCATTCAGTCTCTCTCGTTTTTTATACATAGGATTTTAGCCAGCTTCTGTTAGCAAAGTAAAAACTTTCCATTCACTCTCCTCTCTGTTTCCTTCCCAACGACTTTTTAAAACTTTTTTTTTAATAACGTTATGCGGAGGGTATAAAAATAGCAAGCTTTCTCGGCCCTGGCCTCACTCAGTGGACTGACTCTCACTCCTTCGTTCAAACGCTCTACGTCCTTCCGTCGTCGGTCAAACTTCCTCCCTCCATCGGTGATGTAGGCTATCGGACTCTGAAAAAACCAAAGTAGTATCTTTGGTTAAGTTACATTTTGAAGAACTTATCGTCGCTTCT
Organism: Lepisma saccharinum; assembly: GCA_022664845.1. Lineage (NCBI taxonomy): Eukaryota > Metazoa > Arthropoda > Insecta > Zygentoma > Lepismatidae > Lepisma > Lepisma saccharinum. The sequence continues at coordinate 2,858 of JAGDQP010066868.1, read as the reverse complement.
GGAGTTAATGTACTCTTAGAAGTTAGACTCATATTTTTCTCGTAGCAACCAAACTTAAGCATCGGACACAGGATATCTCACGAGTCATGATAAATTTTTTCTTGACCGCGTATATTTAAAAAAGGCGTCTTAATTCGTCAATGATTTATCTTGTTAAATGTAAGCACAGCAAATCGTATTCTTCATCGAACAGCGGGAGTTAGGTTGGGAATTAACAGAGCTAATGTGCTTATCAACATGCACGGCAGTGCATGAGCCAAGTTCTTCACGTCAGAAAACGTTAGCACTGCCAGAAGCATGTTATACAGGAACAAGAGTTTATGGCAAAATCGACGATTTGGGGGCCCCGTAAGAAAAAAGATGTTAAAGATAGGAATATGAGCTTTTACCGTTAAGGAGATATGGTAAATATGTGCAGATGTACAAAATTTCATATTCGTATCTCAAACTATGTTCTAGTTGTGGACCCCTGAAATTGCACATTTTAGGTTAACTGACTCACTGACTCACTCACTCACTCACTCACTGACTGACTGACTCACTCATCATATTGTTTAGGGTGTTTGGAGTAAGCTAGAAACATGAAATTTGGTATGAAGGTAGAGGATGATAAGTAGATAAAGGAAAAATTCCGACATTTTGAAAAGGTCGCCATCTTGGATTCAAAATGGCCGCCAAACCTAAAATTTCAAAGAATACACAGCCTAAACGGCTAAAGATAGAACAGTGAAATTTGGTATGAAACTACATCATTGGTAGCAAATTAAGAAAACTTTTTAAAGATTTGAAAAAGTCGCCAACTTGAATTCAAAATGGCCGCCAACCCTAAACTTTTAAAGAATACACAGCCTAAACGGCTGCCGCTAGAATAATGAAATTTAGTTTGACAGTACAACATTATTTGTAGATTATGAACATATTACAAAATATCTCTAAAGACGCCATCTTGGATCCAAAATGGCGGGCGTCATCAATCCATTTTCCAACTGCTTGAGCCAGAGATACGAAATTTGGCATAATGATGTATTATCAAGAGTAGTTTAGGAAAACATAACAACGTTTTAAAAAATTCACCATCTTTGATTCAAAATGGCAGCTGAAATACCATTTTTCACATCGTTCGAGATAGAGAAATGAAATTTGGTATGAGAGTGTATCATCACGAGTATGTCACGAAAATATAACAAAACGTTAAAAATGTGTCCATCTTTTATCCAAAATGCCCGCCTAAGCCCCACTTTATAATGACTGAAGCTAGAGAAACGAAATTTGGTATGAAAGTGTACCATTACGAGTAGGTTAGAATAAATTCGGCTCGTCTCCCCTACTAGGTTACAGTTCCCAGCTGGAGCCTGATTGCAATAAAGGGGTGCGCCCCAGCGAGGCCATCTTGGAATTCTGGGGGCAGCGCCCCAATGAGGCGAAGCGAGTATATACATTACACAAGTGTAAAAAGCTGCGAAATACGAGCAAAAGCACCAGGGGTGCAAACTGTCCAGTCAACTCCTTCAACCTTAAAAAGTGGTGAAATGGAATATGGATGAGCCTAGTTCCTCGTGCCAACTTCCAATACTCCTGAGTGTCCCACCAAGTTTTACTCGTCATAAACGTTAGCATTGCCAGGAGCATGTTATACCGGCAGAATGTGGAAGTTTCCCCATTCGGACGCAGCGCTCTGGAGTATGAGGGGATATCTGCATCATGTGGCGCAGTGCACTGCAGATTCTGGTTGTGATAAAAAGACGCAGTTCCTCCAAACTCCTCAAGTTCGATGCGCGGCCTGCCGTGGGATTCTTGGCGCAGCGACGCGAGCGAATCGAGGTCAGTATCAACACGTACGGCAGTGCATGCAGCCGAGTTCCACGTGTCACAAAACGTCAGCATGTTATACAGGAAGAAGAGTTTATTGCGAAATCAGCGATTTTGAGGTTCTGTAAGAAAAAAGATGTTAAAAATTGAAATATGAAATTTCGAAGTATGACGGTATATCATCACTAGTAGATTACAAAATATCTGCAAAGACATCATTTTGAATCCAAAATGGCTGACTTCATAATCCATTTTCCAGAACGTTTGAACTAGGGATACGAAATTTGGCATAAAGGTGTATTAACAAGAGTAGTTTAGGAATAATTTACATTTTTGAAAAAGTTGTTAACTTGGATCAAAATGGCCGCACAAAAACTTTTTCCACACCATTCGAGCTATAGAAACGAAATTTGGTATGAAGGTGTACCATCACAAGTAGGTAACGGCAATGTAAGAAAACTTTTTAAAAATCGCTTTCTTTAATTCAACATAGCCGCCCAAATACCATTTTCCAAACCACTGAAGCTAGAGAAACGAAATTTGGTATGAAGGTGTACCATCACGAAAATGTTTCAATAAATGGATCAAACCACCGCTATGAGGGTGCAGCCCCCGAGGCGATATGGGAAAAGGTCTGCACAGCATGGGGCGCTGTCCCCAGAAAGTCTGATCACAATAAAGGGGGCGTAACCCTAAAAATTTGAAGTTGGGGCGCACACGGAATTCTGGGGCAGCACACCCAGCGAGGCGAACCTAGTATATATATACAGTATACACGTATAAAAAGCTGTGAAATCCGAGCAAAACATCAGGTGATGTTCAAACCTTAGGGTTGGTGGTGGTGGTGGATTTTAGGGCCGCCAGCAGGAAGCAAATTTGCTGTATCATCACAAGTAGGTTACAATAAATATGACAAAGCTTCCCTATGTTTCAATAAATATTTCATTCCCACGGGTGGTGGGTATGGGAAAAAATCTGCAACATGGAAGCACAGTGTCCTGTAGAGTGGTTACGATAAAGGGGCGTAAGTACCCAAAAACTCGAAGTTA
>JAGDQP010066867.1:0-11226 GCA_022664845.1 Lepisma saccharinum | reverse complement strand
TCTCTCCTGAAATATCTGCCATAACATCTTGTAGCTCCTTAATTGTAAACTGAAATTCATCGCTTTCTTCAATGTTATTACACAACATTAAAAAAGACTCTTTATCTGTCATTGGTCGCCCCACAGAATCTTCAATTGACTCACTCTTAGAAAAACTGGCATTACATTTTTTGTGGTATCGTGCTTCAGGAGCAATATTGTCATTCCGCATATCACATGTTTTAAAAAGATTGTCTTTTATTTCTAATGTTGCGACCACGCCAATTTCTTTCCTACGGTCTAATGCTGTCTTAGAATCGATAATATTTTCTAAAGGAAAATTCCCTTCTCTTCTCCCTATCTTACGTCACAGCCTCACGTGAGTAGAATCATTGGAAAGCCTGTTTTATTTACAAACAAAACGAGATATGAGTCGTTCGTTTGACAATTAGGGGAGTAGCTATGGTTACTTATTTGAAAGTCTCAATATTGCCTCGCATCATGGACCAAAAGCATTGTACATATATATATATATATATTGGATGTTAATAGATTTTTTCCTATTGATGAATTTGCTGTATTGTAATGATACTGCGGAAATTAATTACATATAGAGCAGTGTATTTTTTAAGATTTTCGTTTTCACCATCAGTGCAGTAGTATCGCCTCCTTGAGCCCAGAAATTCGAAGAAAAGGGATTTTTTTATAAGAAAATTCCCAGAAATTCCCTTCTCTTCTCCCTATCTTACGTCACAGCCCCACCTAACTGCAGTCATCGGAAAGCCTATTCCATTACGAACGAGATGTGAATCGTTAGTTTCTGACAATTAGGGCAGTAGCTATGGGCACTTTTGTGTATGTTTATATTTTTTTCCAAAAATTGTGGGGGCCCAACGTTCTAGGGGGCTGGGGGAAAAGCACCGGGGGTATTTTAGGGGACTTTTGGGAAAATACATCTCTAGTTGTGTTCTAACAACTGGCGGAAGTTCAGCTTGTCACTAATTTTTTCCCGGCGTTTTCCTTTTATTGACTGGGCTATATAAAGTCTTTAATACTTTCCTGCACCTCCCAAAGCTAGTTACTGTGGGCATTAGAGCTATTAAAGCTACTACATTACGAAACTCGTTAATAACAGCATACTTTTTGGATAAGTAATTGAGAGTCATCACAATGTCACGGAAGTATACTTTGTTTCTAAATCACTAATCTATTTCTGAATATCAGCAATGAGCGTGTTATGTGTTAATGTAGTATCCTCTAAATCTTTCAACATATCCATTAACTCTCAAACTATTTCATTAACACCATGAACAGAAATGAATTTTGAATGTTCTTGTATCGCTTCTTTAACTTCATTCTGAATACTCGTCAACACTTGTATACCGGAAAGATCTTCTAACGTTGGAAGGAATGATATACTGATTTCACGGTTTTGTAACTGAACCTTAATATTTTCTATCACTTCAGGGAGGTTCTCTGTGGTTTCGATTACGTTTTGAATATTACTTATTGTCTTTCTTATTGTTTCTACTTCTTGCAAAGTTGGGAGTGTGTTAATAGTTTCTCGGAGAGCAGTTAATTTCGATTTTATTTTATTTTGATTTGTAGCTAAATCATTTGAAGACTTACGTATACTCTCGATATCAGACTCCTTTGGTGTGTTCTTTTGTATTTCTACTAAATCACTTTGAACAGTACTCACAATATGCTGAAGACTGATTAATTTTGTAGGAACATTGAAACCCTTTAACTTTGCGAGTGCTTCATGTAAACTAGCTAACTTACTGGGGAGGTTATTCGCAATGCTCTGTAGATTCTTTAGTTTAATATGAATATTTGTGAGCTCTGAAATGTTATTAATTATTGTTTCAAACTCACCAAGCTTTCTACTAATTTCCGATACATCGCTATAAACAGGTAGGTTGGTTAGATCATCACGAAGTTTATTTGATTCATCAGTAATGGTTTTAAGTTCATTTTGTAGTTTCGATATAACTTCTTGCATCTTTCGAAGATCTTCTTGGGAAGAATTATTCTGAAGTGTATTTTTTAACGTGTTTACAGCTGTTTGTAGATTGTTAAATGTGTTTTGTAGCTCCGTAAGCTTTGTTCTCAGAACATTAAATAAATCATGTACAGCAGTGTTTGAAATGAATTGATTCTTTATTAGTTGCACTTCATTTTGAATCGTTGTTATGATCTTTTGAACTTGTGAAATCATGTTTACTTACCAGCTGTGAATATAATAAGAATAACACTCTTCAACTAATTATCAAATTTTTTAAGTAAATCCAGTATATGTTGCTGAGCTTCTGTGACTTCTATTTCAATATTTGAAAATGAAATATTTCGTAGTGCATTGATTTCACGCTTTATTACTTTAATCCTTTGATCGACTACTGTTAATTGATTTTCATTAATATCTGGAGCATCTGATAACTTTTCATGCTCATGTGACTTATATCGCGGATATCCAAATAAATCTGTTGGTATCTTAAAATAAACTATATATAATACAAGATACAATAAAATCCTGTGGTGAACATTTGTTATTGTGGTAATGAAGATATGACTACCGTAAGCCGTGTAGTTAGTTACTACATTCTAGATACATATACAAGACTCGTTTGTGCATTACATCAAGACTTAAAAGCTCTTATTAACATTGAAGGAGAAGCAAATTCGAAGAGTAACAATAAAATAAAAGTTGATGCACATTGATGGCATGCTGTGCCATGCTTTAATCGATAATGACCTCAGGGCAGTGTATGGATGTTGCAATCTAAGATGCAACGCTTATTATCATGTGAGTCAAGGGCTACTTTGTATACTTGTTCAGTAAATATGTCATGTTTCTCTGATCCAATTTGCTTTTGCACTCTCCTTTCTGTCTCTTCTGATCGTAAACACTGTTTAAAGTCATCGAATGAAATGGTTTGCTCTACAACGTTTTTCCGTATGCCCTTGACTCTTTTTTTTCACTTTCATTGTTTTTATCCTGTAGCGCATACGTCTTTGTTCTCAATCTAACAAGCTCATTAAGAGGAACATCCTTGAATTCATATTTCATCTTCCCCAGTTGCATCTTATTCATTGCATGTATATTATATTCGTTTGGTTGATGGTAATTACTAGTATCAAAATATACAATCATTTCTTTTAAATCTTTATAAAAATTATGCAGGTTATGTGGGTAAACCAAATCCACTTCAGCGAAGAACCCTTTCTCACCGTGTTCTGGATACTCCAATATCTTCTGTGTGTCATTCCATGTTGATGGTGATGGTTCCCAATGAAAACTACCATAGGGCAAAGCTTCAACAATGGAAGTGCCGTATAGATTATTCATATCTAAGTATAATAGGTATGAATGCTCTTCATTAGGATTATTTATAGTCGTTAGGTATATAGGCATTATTCGCCTTTGCGTAACGTAGAGTGCACTCAGTGATTCCTCCTCTGATTGCTAGCTCTATGAAGAGATGCATATTTATATCTGACAGTAGTTGCAGCTCTTGATTGGTTTTATAGAGCATACCATTCCATGACAATTGGGGTGTTGTGTACATTTGCGTAAAATCCAATCCATATGCCTCTTTACACGTAACTCTAAAATTTTGTACCACATCAGCAGTTAACATTACATCTAGTGTTAAATACACATCGTGATAGTCTCCAAACGTTTTGCATTTAAATGTTCTCAACATCTTAGCGAAGTCATAATCTTCATCACTGCATTCAGTTATTCAATGTGTTATTGAAATACTTTTGGTGTGGTATTTGTTTTGCTTCATTTTTTTTTTTTTTTCATCTTTGAGGTACTCATACGAGAAACTATCCTTGCGTGTTAGCATTTAACATCTTGTGTGGCATAATGAGCACGTGTATATTTCAATTTAGTGTGTTCTAATTTAGACACTAGATCATTTAAACTGTGTGGTAAGAACCGATACAAATCCAGAAACCTCAACTCTATATTTCGATTCCCAATGATAAACCATTTACAAAATGTGATGTAACGTTCCTCTGTTTGTGCTATGAGTTTAACTTTACCAGGTTGTAATCCTAAGTGTTTTACAATCAAGTGAGCATCGTAATTAGAAAGATTGTGGAAGTATATCGGCACAGCGTTTCTTTGTCGTTGTATTTGCAAGTTACTACAATGATATTGCCTGTGAGATTGTCGTGATGCCTCACTTTATAATTCTCTGGTGTGAAATAGCAATTACAAGCAACACAGCTTGTTGCTTCATTATATGCTTGTGATTGTTGTGGTGACATTGGGGAGAGAGGCTGTGTATGCGATAACTTATTCGCAATATGATACATTTCATTTTCCATGTTAAGAAGACATTTCTCAGCAGCGTTTCTGCCTCTATATATCACTGGGTTCGATGGTGTAGCATCGCGCCAACAAACTAAATACACTAAACTGCATGGCTCGTGTCGTTGGATTTTTTTTGTGTATATGATGCACTGGGATTAGGCAAACAGGTACTTATTAGTTTAACATAACATTCAAAGTCTGAAATAATGATGACATCACTGTCCAGTAATGAACGTAACTTATTAAATTTAATTGTTTGTCCTGGGTTTGCCATACTTGTTCTCACGGTCTCAAAGTTCTTACAATACTAAAGATGCTCTAATAGCTTATCTTCAGTGTTAAAGTGCGATAGGCATCGCTTGCAATAGTAATATTCGTATGAGTCTTTTCTGCTTTTACTCCTCACTAAACGAGAAAAATTTCTAATTAAACAATAATGAGTTGTTTCATTTGACACATATAAAAGACCAATTTGTTTATTGTTGGTATCGAGTGTCGATTCACTTACATACAAAGTGAATATTGATTTAGTCTCATTATAAGCATATACATTAATACCTTATTGCTGGGATGTAGTTCAATGTAGCGCTGTTCAAATTTGCTAATGTGGGATAGGATAAAGCCATTGGGAAGCTTATGTGGTGCATTGCTTCCATTATTTCACTTTCATATTGCACATAACTGGATACACGATAAGGATGATTATCAACAGGGTATAAAACTGTGATAATGCACCAAAAGAAGCACTTATCATCACTATTTTGAATATTGAGCACTGCTTTCTTATTAAACACCCACTGTGGCAAGTCAATATAAGTTGAAGTTGAGAAGGGTTGCAATTTGCTCATTATGATTTTCACCGTATGTAAAGGTTTGCGACTTAAACTCCAACCTGATTTTCTTGTTGCACGTTGTTCTTGTTGTGAAGCTAAATTTGAAAACACTTGGTCTATCTTCTCCCGTAACTCATCACCTTTCAAGATTGTTAGAGTGCCGGATGCTACATGGAATTTCATTTCTTCATCACTAGTTGGTTGTTGAAACATTGATGTGAGAGTCAAATTCACCTTCAATGCCTTGTGCTCTTCCAAATCTTTCTCTATTATCTCTAAGCACTCATCATTAATAATATTTAGGAAAGACACAGTGTCATAAGAATGTTTAACGTCATTCTCTATAGGGACTACATAGTCCTTTAATGTAGCGTTGATGGCATTAGTCACCCACTTCTCATTGGCCTTTCCTCTCTTTGGTCTTGATTCAACACTGTGTATGGCTTTAATATGTTTAGATATATTAGTTTTTGAGATAGATTTGCCACAAATCACTTTTTCCATTTTGGGAGGCAGGGGAAAAACTATATATAATATGAAACTGAAGTTGTGTTCGCACTAACTCTTGTTATAATACAATATCACAGTAGAGCTTGAATATGAGTCCGTTTCACACGAAGAGGCAATTATTGTTTGTTGTTGATTGTAGGTGTAATGGTAGTATGCAAGCGTCAAAACTGCTAACTGTCGTTGATATGGTAATATTACAGTAGCGCTTGATTATAGGTCTATTTCACACGAAGAGAGCACTTGGTTGTAGGTGTAATTAGTAGTATCCGATATTGTGACCGCACTTACCTTTTTTGAAATGGGGGGAAGGGGAAGAAACTATATATAATATGAAACTGAAATTGTGTTCACACTAACTCTTGTTATAATACAATATCACAGTAGAGCTTGAATATGGGTCCGTTTCACACGAAGAGAGCACCTGGTAGCTGTTGACTGTAGGTGTAATGGTAGTATGTATGTGTCAAAACTAATATTGTTGTAGCACTAAATTTTGTTGTAACACAATATCACAGTACAGCTTAATTGTTGGTCTGTTTCACATGAAGATGAAATTGTAGCAAACTGCTAGTACACACACAACGCTAAGTTTCATTGGATTTACTAATCATATATATTGTTCTTCTTTACTCTTCCTACACTTCTGAACACTTCTTTCTCATGTCTGAAGTATCGATGAACAAACACAATAATAGATTGCAGATGTTTCGTTTACACTAATCTTTTTTGAGACACTAATAACACAGTAGAGCTTGATTCTTGGTCCGTTTCACACGAAGAGAGCAGCTGGTAGCTGTTGATTGTAGGTGTAATGGCAATAAGCACGTATCAGATCTGATATTCTGATTGCACTAACTTTCGTTGATTAAGCTAATCATATATATATATATATATATATATATATATAGTTTTTTTTTTTTAGAGAGAAGCGAAAAAAACTATACATTACAATTTCGTTTTCTTACGTTACAGGCCAAAGCTGTTTCCATGTTGATTGTAATGAAGCAGTCATAAGCATCTATGCTATACAGCACTCGCAACCACTAGAGATTGTGTAGGCTTCAAATCTTAAACATTCTAATAAGCTTCGAAACAAATATGGTGAAGTGCTTTAAGGCCCACTTGGTACCTCCATTTTGGGAAGAAGGGTGAGTCGCAGTGCATTGCAGATACTGCCAATCGATCGGGCGGACTTTAAAACTTGAGAATACCAAATTTCATCAAGATCGGACTCCAAATAAAGTCGCTAGGAGGGTTTAAGTGGACCATCTGTACTAAGGAAATAAAACTATATAGGAGGTAATCTCCTAATACTTGACATAATACCTGGTCATTCACTGGTCAGTTCACCTCACTACCCACTTGCATCTATTGCTACTACTATAACCATGTGGCTGTGAAAACAAGATTTTACATCTACTACTACAATGCATCATGCACAATTCATCACTACAGTTATTTAAATCTTTATATATACACTTTATGAGACGAACATACATTCATGAAGAGCGGAACTTGTGTATTATGAATGTGTTAATAGCATGTAAAATGTGACATATGTGATATACTTGTGTGCTGTTGCTGGTTAAAAAATATTTATCAACATATAATGATATAAATACCGCTAAATTGCAATTTCTCGTAAAGTGGAGCATACAAAGTATAATATATCCCAGACACGTGGGGGGATCGTTAAGGTGTTGTTTAGTTTGTGCGATGATTGCATGCAATGATCGAAAGCAACTGCTGCACGCGTCACTGAATTAACGTTGAACGGAAATCAGTGGAGTCGGTTTGGTTTGTCCATCGGACACATAATGTTGCATGTAACTGTTGGAACGACTCATCGGAGACCAGTGAAGCTGCAGCAATCACGTGCGTTGCAGGATATTGTGCAGTTTACATTCGTGTTTTCTTTGAATGTGGAACTATTTTGTGCCAAATATGAACTTCAGCAGAGATGAGGATTGAAAGCTACGTCAAGAATTGGACGAAAATGTTATGAAATTATTGGTAAAACCCGAAAGAAAGAGAATGCATGCACAGATGTAGTAAGTTTGGAGCTCAATAGATGGTAGCTGAGCAGCTTGAAGTAACACTTTTGTTTTATATTTAATGAAAGTTGAATTTAATTTAAAATGCTGCCTATATTATTATTATAGTTGTTTGTACATGTCTAAAATTCTGAAACTGTAAAAAATGTTGTTTACAGAAAGATCTTAAAACTTGTAATGCACGAAAAGTAAATCATATGATCGTATAGATATACTACGGCGTCGCACACGCGCCAAATGCACAAACCAAATACCCCACTACATGCTTCCGTTGCACGCATTCACTGAATGCGGTCATTGCATACGACCATCGCCTAAACGAAATTGCACCTATACACCTTGAATCTGCCAAGACCAAACCCCTACCGTCCTGATTGTCTCTTACTTATATAGCTGTGTGGCGAGCGGAAGTGACGTAACATTAATGACCTTGAACCAACATCATGTAACTTCTGTTTATTGCAATTGAATTCGAAAACCAGTCATCTCCACTTTTACTTTAATGTTCCAGCTCAACTGATGTGGACACGCCATTTAGGGTGAAAACAAGTCATCGCCTCCCACGGTTATACAAAATATTGAAATCTCCTATTTAATTTGAAAACATGTCATCCTGGAGATGACTTGTTCTCTAACTAAGCTTGGAAATATTGCACCAGATGGCACCACATCATGTAGTATTGGAATAGACACTTTCCTGAGTCGCTCCTAACAGTCAAGCGTGACGAATGCTGTATCCTGTAATTAAGTTATCACGGTGTCGGAATTGTCGCTATCTGAGTAATACAAAACACATGTTCGGCCATTCACTGGTATCTGGTTATTCACTGATCACTTCACCTGGGAGTTTTGATTGCATAGGAAATGAGGAGTAAAAGGTAAAAATATATTATGAATAAACCATATTTATAGAGTAGAGGAAATGATCGGTAAATGGTAATATACATTATGAATAAACCATATTTATAGAGTTCCGAAAATAAGCAGTAAATGGTCAAATACATTATAACTTGGGAGACGTATCCGATATTAGGGAACCTTTGGGGTCTTTGTAGTACGAGAAAAACTCGTAAATGGTATTTTGCTCTATATTTCGGTGGCCGTGAAAACAGATTATAGTACTACTTAAGTACCACGATAACCATGTGAATGTAAATGAATAATAGCTACTTAAACGTGTAATATTAACTTTGAACTCTATACAACATTTACGAAATTTCAAGGACAAAACGGATATTTCAAATAGGGTTAGTAAATGTGGGAATAATACCTTATATTAATGAATACTTAAAGATAACAAAAACTGATAAAAACATTAAGTTCGACGAAAAAATCAATCTAAGAAAGATTTCGCAGAAGTCAATTATGGTACTACACAGAAACTTTTCACATCGACATAACACTTACGACGAAGACACATTTACAAATAATTCACTCTGTAACAATTTTGAGATTTAAAAATATCCAAGGCCGAGAAAGGTTGATATGGGAGATAAATCACGTATTTACTGTACAGACATGAACACGCAAACAATGGCAATGGCACTCATTCCATTTCCATTGACTTAGTACGAGATAACTTTACTCTGCTGAACTTTGGATAACCATTTGAAAATGTGTAAAATAATTTCTCTATATATTTGGAAAAACAGTTGAAGACATGTCTACAAAAAGTGGTAACATAAACATTACATAATTTTTCAATATGCTCCTGAAATTTTAAAAGAATGCTGTACTATTTTTTTAATGACCGAATGAAAGAAAAAGAAAATAAGAAATTACAAGTCATTTTCTAAAAATTTTTAGACTGTTCTTTTATGCTGAACATTAATTTATATTTCTTTGTATCTTTGTAAATTCGCAATTTCCCATTCCTTTATTTTATTAATATTTTGATAATTTACTTCTGTAGTTTCTTCATTCTTAAATAAACTAATGGCACTGGGAAAATGTTTACTGTTTAAGGCATTCTAGAAAAAGTACTAGCATTAACTTTCAACAGTATCTGAAAAATTTGTTTCTCCTCTTTACATCCTCATTACATAATACAGGTCTACACTAAAATATAACACTGGCCTATTTTCAAAAATTGTGTTATTATGTCTTAAACTCGTTATGTCTTAAACTCGCAGCGATAATTTGATTGAAGCGTGAAATATTAGGAAATTTACGTACTGTTGAATGACAACATATCGAGAATATTGTTTGACTAAGATTCTGCTCAACCTTACAGACGAATTGATTAAAAGTCGAACTTTATTCTGAAGACATCGGAACATATACAATACTCCATAGTTCGTACTTAATATATTATCAGTGTTTCTGAAATTATTTTATATAAGAAATTAGCTTCCACACCGAAATGTGTTTGAAATACCTACATAATCTTGGCGAAGCAACAATTAAGAGAAACAGAATAACAAAGCTTTACTTACTTGCAATTCTTTGCCAATGCCCTGTTGATTGGGTTGAAATTGGCACTTATACATCTTAACTTCATCAAAATCAAACTGAAGTGATGGGTTTTCCGGACTACCAATTTCAGATGAGCCATCCCAGCTCGCTACTACACACTCTGTACTGTAGGCTGCATTACTTAAAACAATGGCAAGTTTTGCGAAATGAACAGGTTCCGGACAGTAATTTCTGTCAGTGAAAAAGAATAATAATAATAAAATTCTGCTTACATTTAATTTTGTTAAGTACAATACAAGTACAAAAAAAAAAAAACTTGATTTTTTACAACACAGTTAAACATCAGCAATGTGTACGACCGATGTAAGAACTTTCTCATTCCATACTTAGGTAAACAAACGTCGAGAGGAAGGAAATTTATATATAATATAGAGAAGGAAAATGAAAAATAGACGAAAGGGAAAAAGAAAAGAAAATTAATAACTGCGAAAACTGTGTTTAGACATGTCAAAATCAAATCAATGAATGCAGCTACCAGATACTTAGAAATAAGTCATTAGCTGTGTTCGACAGACACCTCAATCTAGTGCAAAACTGAAAGAGTGGATATGATATTGGAAATATGTATTTTCTTAGACGATGTGGAATTGTGGTGTATAATAATTCCTATAAGATCTGTATTGTTTGTAATTAAATATAAATTTGATAAACTAAATATAAATAAATAGTGACATTTTTAACGCACAGAGGACATAGTATACATACATACCTCTTAAAAATTATCGTAGTAATCCTCTTTATAACTGTAAACAACAACTTCGCGAAGTGCTTCTCGAAGGTCCTCCTCCAAAAGGCTTCCTCAGGCGAACAACATCTTATTGTGTTGAAATGTGGTTTTCGTATGGATAAGTGTATTTGAAAATTTAAATAAATTGTGACGGAGTTGGGTCATTTCATTGTAAGTGGTCCAGCACTGGCCGCTCGACTATTGCTTTTTTTTTTTTTTTAATGTTTGGTGTGCGAGTATCCTTACGAAATGTTAATCCAAAACCAAACATTCATTTTCACTTCGCCTATGGCAGCCATATTTGTGTCTTCTCAGTATGTA